>JADKLZ010051951.1:20578-33159 GCA_021533235.1 Biomphalaria straminea | reverse complement strand
TGTTTCTCTGTTCGGGTTGATATGCACTCTGTTTCTTTGGTACAATGCACCATTGTCACCTCGAATAATGTATGCTCTCTGGTTGACTTGAGACTGGATTCTTCCACGTCTCCACGTAGGGTCATTCGGAGATTGGAAATAAACCAGCTGTCCAGATCTCAGCTGACTTAAATTTCTTGACCTCTTATTATAAGATGTTTTTACACTCATCTGACGTTTTTCTTTCCGTCTCATAATGTTCTCTTGACATGTAGAAATCTTAATGTTACTCCTTTTGTTTTGGTTTCAGTGTTCGAGTCATCCGACCAAAAAACATCTGAGCTGGGCTTAGATTTGTGTCTTGCCTTGAAGTATTTCTAAATTCCAGAAGAGCTTCATAAGCATCTGACTTTGATTCTCTACATTTCTTCATTACGTTCTTCATAACTTTAACTGCTGACTCAGCCCTTCCATTGGATTGATGGTGTCCTGGGGATGATTTCAAATGAGTCACTCCCCATTCCATCATAAATTTGGAAAAATATTCCGATGTGAACTGAGGTCCGGAATTAGATATACAGACTTTCGGCACCCCATATCGTGCAAATAAAACTTTCAGTTTCTTTATGATTGCATGTGTTGTTGTCAACTGCATGTTTTCTACCTCTATGAAATCTGAATAATAGTCCACTATAACTAGATATTGTTGGTCACACATTTGGAATAAATCAATTCCAATTTTGTCCCATGGACTAGAACCTATTTTGTGCTGTATTAATTCTTCTCTCTGATTTGCTGGTTTGTGTTTCTGACAAATGTAACATGAGTTGGCTATTTCCTTTATTCGAGCTGATAATCCAGGCCAGAAAACAGTTTCTTTTGCTCTTCTTTTCATTGAGTCTATTCCCAGATGTGCTGCATGGAGTTTTTCTTCTATTTCCTTACGAAGTGATATCGGTATTATTATTTGTTCTCCTTTCAACAAGAGTCCGTCTTCGTATGTTAACATGTCTCTTAGTGAAAAGTATTGTTTAAGTTCAGGTAGACTACTATGTTTGTCTGGCCATCCGTTTAGGATATACTGGATAAGTGTTTGCATCGTTCTATCTTTCTCTGTCTCGATTCTGACTTTCTCCTGCACTGCATCTGGTATGGTCAGTCCTACTGTGTTGACACAAACATCAGGTATATCACTCTTTTCCTCTGATGGGTCTCTACTTAAAGTATCAGCTATGAACACATTTTCGCCTTTGACATATTGAAACTGGATGTCGTAACGATAAAGGCGCATCATTAAACTTTGTAACCTTCTCGGAGCAGAAATAAGTGGTTTTTGAAGGATGTTTTCCAGTGGTTTATGGTCATTCTGAACTATAACTGTCCTGCCATACGTATACTGGTCAAAACTTTCCAAACCAACAACCACTGCCAACAATTCTTTTTCAGTCTGTGCCCATCTTTTCTGAGTATCAGTTAATGATCTAGAAGCATATGCTATTGGACTGCCATCTTGTAATAACGCTGCTCCCAACCCATTTTGGCTACTATCTGCTTGTAATGTAAGCTCTTTGTTTGGGTCAAAATATATGAGTGTACCATGAGTATCTAGGGTCTTTAGCTCCTCCTTAACTCTTTCTTGTAAAGCCATAGGTATCTTTCTACACGGCAGAACCTTGGGCTTAATGCCGCTATCAATCTTTAAAGACACTTCTCCTAAGTCACCCAAATCACCAGTAAACTTTGGACTACATTCTTCTTCTTGGTTATTCACTACTGATGCTATGAATCTATCTTTATTGACGTTGATTAACTTCATTCTTGTTAACGTTTCATGACCTAGAAGACATGCTAGATTATTTGGTACAACTATATAGTCCACCTCAAAGGTTTCGTTTGTTTTCTCATTTCTTGTCGTTAGAGTGGCTTTCCCTATGGGGCTCATTTCCGTCTTATTCCACATTAGTAATCTCTGTGTTGCTTTTTCTATCTGATTCTTATTCACGTATTTTTCTTGGATGGTATTTACATCAGCTCCACTATCCATTTGGAACCTTACACGGTGACCATTCACTGTCATAACTGCTGTCATCCTTTTCGTTTTGCGGTTCTCTAAAGACATCAACCATTTATTTTCTACCATCATGACTTCATCTCTTGTGTCCGATTGTAGCTGTCTTTCATCGTTAGACATATCCCCTGATATCTGCTGAATTTTCCTTTTGCACATAACGGCAAAATGATGTCTACCCTTGCACTCTGTGCAATTTTACCCCATGCAGGGCACTTTTCCTTGATGTACTCGTGAATCCTTCCACAATACCTGCATTCACCTTTCCGAACGTTTGTTCTTGAGGGTGTTGATACTTTATCAACGATTGGAAGGTCGGCTTGTATCTGCCTTAACTGTTTGTTGGCTGTCTCGTAGGCTCTGCAAATGTCTCTGCACTTTTCCAATGTGAGATTACTATCTTGTAACAATTTCATTTTGAGACATTCATATCTAACACCAAGAACGACTCTGTCTCTAATTAAGCTATCTTCCAGGCGTTCAAAACTACATGTTTTTTCTAGCCTTCTCAGATTTGTAATATACTTTTCAATATCCTTGTCTTTCTGTTGTTCACGAGTATTGAAAAGATAGCGCTCATAAGTTTCATTCGTTTTTCCTATACAGAAACCTTCAAATTTGTTTAGTATTTCTTCCATCTTTCTTTCTTTTCCCTTCTCCATTTCATATACGTCCATTGCTTTTGTCCCTATAATTGTTAGAAAGGTGGCCACTCTGACCTCCTCTGATTCTTCCGCCAATTTAGTGGCTAACTCATAGTTTCGCCAGCTCCGGTGAAACTTTTGCCAATTAGCAGCCATGTTACCTTCTACCTCGAGCGGCTCGGGTACAGGAAGGAAATTTCTAGCTGCCACTGCACGGCGTAGCCCTGTAATTGTTGTTTATTTACTATTGCAAACAATAAACCTTTATATACTGATTAATGATTACCTCTGATCATAATTACACCGCTGCCACCATGTTAAATAAGATCTAGGTTCACAAACAGCAATCAGCAAACAACAACCATTAGTGTTATGGCGAAGAATGAATACTTTATTATATTGAACGCGTGCATATTTGCGCACCATATCAACAGTGTCTTTCTGGGTATTTCATTAGGTATTAGTTGTTTTTTTTTTATTTGTGAGTTATTTTGTACTAGTCGACCGGCGGCATAGCATACGCCGCTATTTTCCAGGGCAGGCCTTAGGCACTGCAACATATGCGACCACAGTGGGTCCCGAACTTTCTTTGGACCCGTGCTAATTTTTAGGTGTATAAATTATGAAATTGAACCATTTTATAAAGCATAACAGATTTCCCGCGGCCTATTGATTTACCAGGAGCCCCCTGGAAATCTCCTGAAATGGTATTAAATGCTATGCCGCCGGTCGAAAAAGTCCTGGAAATTTCCGAACATTATTAAAATCTTTTTAAAGTAAAAAAAAATGCTATGCTATTTTGTGAATGAAAATAGTGCGGATTTGGATATATTATTTCCCATTCACAACATGCTGCGCCATGGGATCTTCCCAATTGCTTGATATAAGTAAAGTGAATGCGTGAATTCATGAATGAAAAATACTATGAAAGTGGCTAATTGACCTTAATTTACGCAATTTTAAGAATATATCTGCACTCATGTAACAATGCTTTAGAAAAACAAATTTGAATGTTAATTTGATTAAATGGACTATAATTAGTATGTTCATGTGCTAAAGCATAAAACTATCTCTGCGAAGAGAAGTTCTATAATCGAGCCATGGGATCTTCCCATTTACTTGTTATAAGTGAATTCATGAATAAAAAAAATACAACAACATATGCGACCACAGTGGGTCCCGAACTTTCTTTGGACCCGTGCTAATTTTTAGGTGTATAAATTATGAAATTGAACCATTTTATAAAGCATAACAGATTTCCCGCGGCCTCTTGATTTACCAGGAGCCCCCTGGAAATCTCCTGAAATGGTATTAAATGCTATGCCGCCGGTCGAAAAAGTCCTGAAAATTTCCGAACATTATTAAAATCTTTTTAAAGTAAAAAAAAATGCTATGCTATTTTGTGAATGAAATAGTGCGGATTGGGTCCATTCACACCGCGTGCGTACGCCATGGGATCTTCCCTATTTACTTGTTGCTTGCATATTGTTGCTTGCATGTTGTTGTTTGACCTCTTACTTAGAGGAATATATATATAGATTTGTTCAAGTTTCTTTATCTTTTCTTAATTTAAGTGATCCCAAACAACGGATGCATATTCCAATGTTGGCCTAACTAAAGTTAAATAGCATTTTAATTTTATGTTTCTGCTAGATTTGTAAAAAAAAAATTATTATTTAGTAAAATCTAATGTTTTGCTTAAATTTTAAAATAGTTTCATCAATATAGCAATTTCTTTATAACTTTTCATTTATAATTACACCTAGATATATTCTGTTTTCAGTCTGTGTGGCTGGTTTACCATGAATAAAAAAACTAGTTTTTATTTGCTTTAGTTTTTGTTTTTCGCTACACTTAATAACGGGCATTTTTCTGGGTCGATAGACATACTCCAATCTGATTACCATTTCTGTAATTCTTCTAATTCTTTTTTTTTTTTTTAAATTTATGTATCTTGTGTTGTCTTTATTGTTCTATATACTATGCAATCGTCGGCAAATAATCTGACATTTGTTCCTGAACTAATGCAATTTGGTAAATCATTTATGTAAAATAGAAACAGTAGTGGGACTAAGACAGTTCAAGTACACCTAAGTTTATTTTTCTTGGTGTTGACAGGATCGCCGCGAGGGTTGTGGCCGCCTGCGTGCGACATTTAAAAAAGCCGACCCCGCTTTTTTTATTTTTACATAAAGTAATGTATTATGACTGAGCTGGGCACTGTACCAAAAGCGTAAGTTAATTTAAATCCATTTTTTTGTAGATCATTCCTTTTTATTTCCTTTCATATTCGCACCGTTGTCGTATCATTCACGCCCTCTTTGACGTTTTATTGCCAATCTTGACATTGACATTTTTGTTTTCTATTACGACGATACAAAGTCCTTCTTTAATTGTATCAGTAATTGGGCAAAAAAGCCAAAAAGTGTTCATGTATTGTAACATGAGGTATAAAGAAACAAAAGCAATAATCTTATCTTATACAATACAGACGTCACTTGAAAAAAGATGTTTACGCCCAAGTCATGCATGTTAATCAATGACTTAAATCTGCTAAGTCACTGGTTTTCCTGGCTAGCTCAGGCAATCCATTGCATGCTCTTGGGAAGAAGGAGAATATGTACAAATTTGTCCTAGCATATGGGACTAGGAAAATATGTTCTTCTTTGTGTCTTTCTGAGTATTTTATTAAGTTTTGTTTTTGTATTTGAAGATTATGGTTCAGTGTTTTATGTATAATTGCTACTTTACTTTTAAGTCTTCTATCCTGAAGGCTTTCTAAATTTAGTGATTTTACTAAAGGTGTTACTCTAGTCGAATGTAAATATTCATTTGTTATTAATCTCACTATTTTGTGTCTGTCCCATTTTTCCTTAAGTTTTCTTGAGTTGAGGGGTCTCAAACAGAGGATGCATATTCTATTATAGCCCTAACAAAAGGTTAAATAACATTTTACTTTTATTTTTTTATAATAGTGATTAGTTCGATATGAGACGTATCTGGCGTAGAATCTAGTGTTTTGTGAAGGTATTTGTGTGCGTAGTCAATTTCAAGAATTTTCTTTTCTTTCTTTTTTTTCCCTATTCTTTCTGTATTATATTTGTGTCTTTTCAGAATTAATAACTTTAAGTATTTACTCTTTTTGTATACATAATGTTGTCTTATTTATTTATTCCTAAAACAACCGACATGGACCATTACATGCAGAATATAGTGACTCGAAACACAAGAGCCATCGACGGTAAACTTTTTTTCAACGTTCAGTAAACTTTGATACTAACTATCACGACTGTATTTTGGAGAGATGTGCATTGTCTCCACAATCATCCTTATTATAGGCCTAGAATATGCATTTTTTTTTGTCTTGGAGGACAATTCCTTGCCAGACATCTTTTTATTTGATACATGGTAAAGTTTCTTTGAACAAGATTGAGGAGTGCAGTTATCTTGGTAAATGTATTTACTTCTTGCAGAGTTGCGGTCAGTGTTAGCGCTTAATAAAATAGCAGGTTAAACACGTCCGCCAGATTGTGATAGAAGAGATATAAGAAAGTTCTTCCCATACCGTCTGAGTCAAAACATTGACTTGTATTGACTGAGCATTTGCAACAGCATGAATTAACTGCGTTTTCTTGGTATTTTGGTAATGAAAAAAATGCAGATATCTAATAGATGTGTTGGAGGGTTTGATTTGTTGACGGCGATTGTATTCGAGAAGAATTCATAGGTTTAGTTCCTGTTGTTAAGAGAGATGCAGCGCCTTTATCTAACGTCATTGTCAGTTAATATATTATATACAGCTTAGACATAGACAAACAACTCAGCCAGAGTACGATTTTTGACTGTTTGGCGTTTCCGCAATGTTGCAGTCTGACCATCTTAGCACGAGCGGCAGCCCAACAGCACATCAGCAGTCACATTAATGACATAATCAAAAACCAACTTGACCATGCTGAGGAACACTGAGGAACAGAATCGGGGCGGAGGAAAATGTTTAATTTTTTTTTTTAAATGTATCTTTCATTAGTTATGAAAACTTGAATGCAAAGTAATCGTTCTAACAGGGGACTCGGTGGCTGAGTGGTTAAGCTCTCGGCTTCCGAACCTGGGGTCCTGGGTTCGAATCTGGGATTTCCTTACGGACAATAAAGATTTTTATTATTATTATTATTATTATTATTATTTTGAATACCGAGATTTTTAGGGCGTCCCTGAGTCCACCCAACTCTAATGGGTACCTGACTTTAGTTGGGGAAAGTAAAGGCGGTTGGTCGTTGTGCTGGCCACATGACACCCTGCTCGTTAACCGTTGGCTAAAGAAACAGATGACCTTAACGTCATCTGCCCCATAGAATAGATGGCAAGGTCTGAAGGGGACACTTAACTTCATACCTTTAATCTTTCTAACAAATGTATACTGTCGTAGTATAAGTTCCCCTTTCAGACCTTGAGGTCTATAGGGCAGATGATTCTGTGGCCTACGGTTAACGAGGGTGTCATGTGGCCAGCACAACGACCAACCGCCTTTACTTTTCCCTAACTAATGTCAGGTACCCATTAGAGCTGGGTGGACTCAAGGGCGCCCGAAAATCCCGAAATAAAAATCCCAGTCTTCACCAGGTTTCGAACCCGGGACCAATAGTACGGAAGCCAAGCGCTTTACCGCTCAGCCACCGCGCCCTCAGTTGTAGTATAGGAGTAATACTAATAGTTCGTTTTAAAAATACTGTTGTAAATGTTACTTGTTACTGTGCTTTTGGCTTCAATATTTGACTCTCAATGTTCACGCATGACACGCCGATGAAATTGTGTCATGCGAGAATATCTGATTTCATTTCTTGCTATTTATTTTTTGAGCATGACATGGAAACGGATTGTTCATGTTAGCCAGTGGTTACTCTACGCAAATATCGGGAGGGGTAACATTTATTTCCCTTCGCTCAAGGAAGGATAACTCATTGGTTTGGGACGCCCTGCGCTTGACAAAGGTTATTATTAAAATCCAGTTTGAAGAATGCCATTAACAATGTCAATTGATATGATAGAGCCACACAAAGAGGTTTAGGACCTAACAGGGCCTAGATGCAGGCACAAGGCCTACCAGAAGATATAAAACGACGTTTATGTTGGCCTATTAAAATCCCAATCTACCATTAGGCCAACAATTTCTATGGTAATTGAATAGCAGGGATCAAATAACATTTTTATCTATTACGTAAGCCACAAAAATAGAACCTTTTTCTTGGGTTAAATATATCTAGCATGTGATTATTATAAGATTGAAGTGTTCTTTTCTGAAACATAACGTCGTTTTAAGAATAATTTACAACCCAAAAGTTCTAAACATATAAAACTAAATTTAAATCTATATATATATATATTTCTAAAAAGACAAGTTCAAAAGTTCAAACAAAAACAAGCAACAAGTAAATAGGGAAGATCCCATGGCAGAGCACGCGGTGTGAATGGAAATTGGTGCATCCCAATCCGCACTATTTTGTGAATGAAAGTGGTGTTTATATAATTCTCTTCTTCTTTTAATATTATGACAAACTAGAATAAGTAATTCCAGATTATTGTGTCGTAAGACTATTGAAACTAGAACAACAATACACAGAGTCTACTCTCAGGTTTGACTTTAGAAGTACTTTAATTAATATCACAAATTACGCATATTCGTTCATTAGACATGATTACGAAAGGTAACTCATCTCTCTATTCCTAGATCTAGATCTAGATCTAAAACTCAAATTTAACTTTAAGATTATAGAACTTCTCTTCGCAAATATAGTCTTATGCTTTAGCACATGAACATACTAATTATAGTCCATTCATTTCATATTTTAATCAAATTAACATTCAAATTGGTTTTTCTAAAGCATTGTTACATGGGTGCAACTCTATTCTTAATATCGCGTAAATTAAGGTCAATTAGCCATCTTTTTTAGCTCCATTCGTAGAATTTTTTATTCATGAATTCACGCATTCGCTTTACTTATAACAAGTAAATGGGAAGATCCCATGGCGCAGCATGGTGTGAATGGGAAATAATATATCCAAATCCGCACTATTTTCATTCACAAAATAGCATAGCATATTTTTTTTTACTTTAAAAAGATTTTAATAATGTCCGGAAATTTCCAGGACTTTTTCGACCGGCGGCATAGCATTTAATAACATTTCAGGAGATTTCCAGGGGCTCTTGGTAAATCAAGAGGCCGCGGGAAATCTGTTATATGTTATAAAATGGTTCAATTTAATAATTTATACACCTAAAAATTAGCACGGGTCCAAAGAAAGTGAGGGACCCACTGTGGTCGCATATGTTGTAGTGCCTAAGGCCTGCCCTGCAAAATAGCGGCGTATGCTATGCCGCCGGTCGACTAGTGTGTTATATTTACCAGCACTTGATCAAGACTTTGGGTGGCTTGAATGTACTCGGGTCAGTTTTGTTGTCATTCATTCAGTCATCAATCCATCAATCCATTCATCCATCCGCGTCGTCTATCTGTCTATCTATCTATTCATCTATCTATCTATCTATCTATCTATCTATCTATCTATCTATCTATCATGGGCGCCCACAGCGGGGTAGGTTGCAAAGGGGTGCACTTGCACTCCCCTTTTATTCTGTGATTTAAAGCGCAAATTAATTCGTGTTTCTCGGTCTATCGTGTCTCACACTAAACAGGTAAATTTAGCATCAATGCTCTCGCTTTGGGACTGGGTAGGGATACGGATAATAAGTGAAAATTAAGAGTTTGTATTAGATCTAAGTGTCCATATAATGAAAATACCAATAAATAATCACACAAGTATGCATTGCCCGCGGGCCGAATCAGTAACATCGGACGTTAAATCTTCAGATATATTCAAATCACAATATACCAGATTTAAAACATATATCTTTTAAATATTATTTCATTATATTTAAATTGTATGATGGAGGTAATAAAATCAATGTATATTTTTAGCGACCAACGAGCAAATAATTCTTTTCTCAACTATATATACAACTGTTAAATTTCTATGAAAGTCGTTTTTGCTATCAGCTTCTATGTTACCATCCGCCAGCCACCCGCCCTTCATGAAGTTCTGATTTGAAAGCAATATTGTAAAACAAAATGACGCCAAGACGTCTTAATGTAAACAATTTTATATTTAGCCATTTTGTTATCGGAAACAGCAACAAAACTTTTTTTTTAATCTTTTGGGAGATATTCATGGGCGTGGCGCCTGGCTTTCAAACCGATGGGAAGCTCTGGTAATACATCTGGTGTTAGAGCAGGCATGTCAATCACGGTGTTCCGGGGCCGCATGCGGCCCGCGTGGCCACCTAAAAAAAATTATTAAAATAATGTCAACTTTTACGCTGAAAAAAAAGAGACAAACTACTTGAATTAAAAAGTAGTATTTGTTAAACTGAACAACGAGATTGAGTCTTCAGTGAAAGCCATCAACATTTTGTCAAACTTTATTGCAAACCATAAAAATCATTAAGTGAATGTGATTTTATGAAGGAGTGTGTCGTTAAAGCCGAAGTAATTTGTCCAGAAAAGGTGAAAGCATTCAAAGAAATAGAGTTAACAGGAACACTGTGGCAGATAGAATAAATGACATGCCAGTCAGCTTGCGTGAACAATTAAAGAAAAAAGTAGTTGATTTGCATTGGCTCTCGATGAGTCAACTGATGTAACGGTGTAACACAATTGGCAATAACAATTAACAATAAGGACCCGTGACAGGAATTTTGAGATACATGAGATACTTCTATGCTTTACACCACAACAAGCGAGGATGTTTTTGAGAAATTACAGGAGGTGATATTGCAGTACATTTTACCTTTGGTAAAGCTAGCTAGTCTGGCGCACCAACCATGAAATGAAATGATTTTGATGGAAAGCTACTTGCAAAAATAAATGAGACCGATGCTAATTTTAAATTTGCTCATTTTCAGTGCACCATCCACCAAAAAAAAACATTCTGTGTACAAAGCAATTACAGTTGCAACCAGTGGCGTAGCGTAGGGGGGGGGAGGGAGGGGGCGATTTTGAAAATCCCCCCGGGTCCCCACTTAGGGGGGCCCCCAAATGGGTGTCCAAAATTTGTTTGTAAATGCATAAATTAATATATTTGATTGACAAACAGTGTCAAGTACCGGTACGTTTTAAAATATTTTTCCGAAAGAGAAAAGTTAAAGTTAGTTTTACATTTTAAAATGCAAATCTCCAATAGATTTGTTGCCGATTTATTTTGCTTTCAAAAGAGATCAAACGTGCTTGCAGCAAAAACTAAGAATATTACTCTCTTTGTTGCCACGAACAGGGGCGTCCTTAGCAGTGCGTGTGTCATGTGCGGGGCCCCGTAAGGATAAACTATATATACCGTACCACATCACGCTAACCTGCTAATCCGTCTCTAACGCTGAAACAATAACAAGACAGTATGTCTGCCTTAACGCTGTGGGCCTTCCTTTTTGTTACAAAACATAGAACATTGCGTAGCCTTTGTTGGCTTACTACTGGCCGCGCTAAGTGCTATATATACTGTATTGTAATTGTTCTGCATAAAGAAAATTCTTTCAACTTTAAAAGAAGTTTTAAAATTACTCCCATGGCCAGAGCCTATTGGGAAAAAAAAACAAATAGACGCAAGCAACCAATCCATATATTTTATTTCGTATGCAAAACATCGACATCCAATCGGATTGTATTAGGAAAATATGTGGTGATAAAGTTTGTGACAATAAAATCTCCGATCGCGGGGCCCCCCTCATGCGCCACTTGCCACTCCCTAAGGACGCTACTGGCCACGAATAAAACTGTATGATATAAAGCGTATTCTTAATAATTATTATTCTTAATAATTATTATTCTTAATAATGCTAGAATTGTCCATTATTCGGTTTACCAGGGTGGGGCTACAAAACAGCGTGATGCATTTGGTTAAACCTATGATAACGCAACCACAATGAGTGGCCGTCTGTTTGGCTAGCAAATACGTCTGTTAGGCATAAATCCAAAAGCAATATTGAAATGTTCAACTTTTTCATCCTTCCTACTAAAGTTCTTAAACTGATATCTACTAGGAACTTTAACAATTCGATCACTTCTGGTTGTCTTGACTGGCACAACAAGTTCTCTAGACGTTGGTCTATAACTGTCTGTTTCGTTTGTTCTAACAGTTTACTGTTCTTTGCCTTCATCGGTATCATAGTACCCAAAGATATCGTGATCGAAACCCTTGTTCAAAAAGCTTTGATTTCTTCTGTATGTTTTCCAATCGTTTGTTTATGATGTAAGATCTGGGTGAGGAATTTTTTTTTAATGACAACTACTTTCTGCCATGTTTGTTCTAGACGAACTCTCACTTTCTCTCTGACAGAGTAATCTTTAGGTAGTCTTGCTTTTGCATCGTATTTCACTTTGCTTTTCATCTGTCGTTTGTTGAGTAATGTCGCATTTTCAGTTACCGATGGTTTCAATAGTTTTGGATCAATTGGATTAATGTCCCTGAGTCTTCTACTCATTAGCAGCTGTGATGCTTATCGGAGTATTTATATAATCGAGCATCCTTTCAGCTAAATGACGAGAAACTGACGAAACCGATCACCCAATCCAACGAAAAAGCAAAAGAAGGTAGTGAATACTATGGATTCCCTGTAATCAACACAACCAGAAGAAAGAAAAGACTTTATGGGAAGTTGAGTTCTAATGTAGGACTGTCAATTGAACTGCAA
This sequence comes from Biomphalaria straminea, assembly GCA_021533235.1. Taxonomy (NCBI): domain Eukaryota; kingdom Metazoa; phylum Mollusca; class Gastropoda; family Planorbidae; genus Biomphalaria; species Biomphalaria straminea. The sequence goes on along the minus strand of JADKLZ010051951.1, from coordinate 20,729 downwards.
TTCAAACGTTGTGACACAAGTGCTGGACAGATTTCAAATGGTGACGAAGGACAGATTACAAAGGCTGGAAAAAATGGATACTTTTGGGCAGGGGCGGCCCTAGGAGTGCGCGGGGCCCTGGGCGAGAGTCGTGTGCGGGGCCCTTAGCCAT
>JADKLZ010051951.1:0-12271 GCA_021533235.1 Biomphalaria straminea | reverse complement strand
ATTTAATGGTGAAAAAATATTTTTCGTATCTCTTCTAGTTTTGGCGCCCTGAGTGTGACAGACGGACAGACGGACAGACGGACACTTTGCACAAACCTAATAGCGGCTTTTTCCCCTTACGGGGGCCGCTAATAAAAAGGATAAACATAAATATTAATTAAGTAAGAATTTGATGCTAATGTTTCTTACGATATGAGGTACCGTTATGTTGATGCTCTTTTTTTTTCATTTAAGGTATGTATTGTGATTGTGGTAATAGCTTAGTTGCATAAACATAAAAATAAGATTTGTGAAACAACATGAAACTAGAAATAAAATGTTAGATAATTTCCTCACAAAAAAATATATACAGAATCAATAAAATTAGGTGAAATACTGGAGACTGTAGAGCTAGAGAGGAGGATCCTAGCAATGGAATTGAGATGCTACAGAAGGATCCTAGGCATCACATTTAAAGACCGCATCACAAACCAAGAAATTAGAGAGAGGGATACTGCAGCGATCGGACCCCATGATGACCTGCTAACTCCTGTGAAGAAACGAAAGCTTATAATCTAGCCATATAACAAGATCTTTGAGACTCGCAAAGACCTTCCTCCAGGGAACAGTACCGGGAAAAAGAAGAAGAGGCAGACAGAGAAAGCGGTGGGAAGACAACATAAAAGAATGGACGGGCCTACCATTGAAAGAGGTTCTAAACAGGGCAAAGGATAGAGAGGAATGAAGAAAGACGGTCTTCAAGTCTAGCTTGGTGCCCCAAGGGTCCACAGACTAAGGGATAGGTAACAGGGTAAAATACTGGAATGATAGTCAATAAGTTAACAAACGTGGTAGTACAGAGTGCACTCAGTTCCACATCCTCAAGAGTGACAAGAATGAAGATCTCCATACGTAGTTTTTTTTATCTGTTTTTCTCAACCTTAATGTGAGAATACCATTAGAGCTCCTTGTTTATGAAACTATTGATGGATAAAATTCTTCGGTGATTTGTATATTCTTATAATCTCCCTTAGGATGAAGCGTTGGTTGTTTTGTTTCTCTCTATGCTTAGCATTGATAGCTCTCTTTGCGTTCGTATTTATATCTATGGGTGTAATGCACAAATAGTACGAAAAATTTCCTTATGTATAATAAAGATTATTATTTTTAATAATAATAGTTTACATGATTATTCATAGTTGATAATAATACACGAATCAACCCAAAACAATAACCTATTAGTTAAATATTTAGTAATAATCAATATTTTTTCCTTTAATAATATAAAAGTAAGGGAGATAAATCCAGTAATTTTCAGATAAATGGGAGTATTTAGTAGTTTGTTCCCTTAGAAAGCTTTTTTTTTAATCATTTTGAAATTCATTTTTTTTTTAAATTTATTTATTTTTTTTAAAGATGAAACGACCTGAATTCGGACTTTCCTGGCTTCTTAAGCCAAGCAGTAATTACTTGGCTATCTAAGAGTTTATGAATATAGATATTGTATAGTTTACTATTGTTTCTTTTTCATATCATAATCCACCAAACTGAAGACGGGGGTGTAAATAAAATAAAGACTAATTCAGCTTATAGGCTACTTCACTACAGTCAAGTACTTTTTTTTTTTTTTAACTTTTTTTTGATATCAAACAAAAAAAAAAGTATTACCAAATTACCAATAGTTAATTAATTAATTGCGTGTTTTTTAATTGTTCTTTTTTCTATTGATTTTTGTGTTGTCAGGTAAAAGAAATAATTGTGCAAAATTTCAGCTTGATCAGAGATTGGGTGTGGGAGAAACAACGTGTATAAACCTTTGGCCAGACAGACAGTAAGACAGACCGACTGAGTAGATAAAGAGAACAAGGAAGACGTAGACTCAAATTTTGCGTCAAGAGGTACACTCTAATCCGCAAATAAGTAAATCTAATATAGGTTACTAGATCTTCAGAGTTCTAACTCAGAAATTTAGGTCTAATTTTAGATCTAGATCTCAGTATGATGAAAATTCCAATAAATAATCGCACAAATATAGCCTACCTTCCTCGTTGCGTCACCGGTTTGATACCCGAATTGAAAAAAAAAATTGTTAATCATTTTAAAAAATTATATTAGAAGTTTAATTATGGGGGTGTAGTCTCTTTTTTTGCTGGAAGTATAGTTTTTAAAAACTGTTTTTCTTCTTTAAATAGAAATTTGATCTAAAAAATGGCAGAAGTCAACAGTGAAATTTCAGACGGAACAGACAGTACCAGAGTGAGTATCTCATTCTTATTTCATAAATATTAAATAAGCTCGATAGATGCACTTATTTAAGGCAATCGAAAAAAAAATTATATCATACGATATCATTGGTTCTATGGCCTGCTTCTTTAGTCCAGTGATGCCCAACCACTTACGGCCTATGGGCCATTTGAATTTACGACACCTTTCTCTTTCTGCTCCAAGATTCGTTGAGTGGAATGGAGCCAAGCCTCTACAGCCTCTACAACCCTTACAAACCAAGGTCAGAAAATTTCCGGGTAGAGGGGACGGAAAGCGTTGCATCACGCGGTCCGTAAATTGGGCAGCACCGAAATTTTGCACCATTAATCATTGTCGATGGCAACACATGAATGAATACAACAAAATTAACCAGTTAGCATAGACATAAATAAATATAGACTGGAAAAAGGAAGTAACTTCATGTAACTTGAAAAAAAATGTATATCTATTTTATTCGGATATCCGAAATCTGACAAGTTCCACGATCTTCAGTCTAAGAGATTAAACAAAACTACACTGCCTCCTTATTTACGTAGCATGGTGTGAAAGGAAAATGGTGTATCCAAATCCGCACTATTTTCATTCACAAAATAACATAGATAGCATAAATAAATATAGACTGGAAAAAGGAAGTATTGGATTCAGTCCTTAACTTTGAATTAGTGAAATTAGGGATTTTTTTCAGCAGAATGTCCAAATAAGCTAAAATTAAAAAACAGTTTCATAACAAAAAATGAACATTATGATTAATTGACATTACAGTCACGCTAAGAGATTAAACACTAGTGAAAATATTGTAATTCGTATATACAGGGGCGGCCCTAGCAGTGCGCGGGGCCCTGGGCGATCGTCAAGTGCGGGGCCCTTAGCCGCAACCGTAGACTATATATATATATACTGTAAACTCATCACGCTAACGGGCTCATCCGTCTCTAACGATGTAACAATAGCAATACAGTATGTCCGCCTCTAAGCTGTGGGCCTTATTTTTGCTACAAAACATAGAACATTATGTAGCTAGCTACATTACGTACGAACATTATATACTGCATTGTAATTGTTCTTCATTAACAGAAGCAAATAAAAGGAAATTACTATCGCACTACTAATATTATGTCTCCTCTGAGAGCTACATTGGTCCATACACTTTCGAAAAACCCGACTTTTGCGGTTTTCAAATAAACTAATTGAAAAAAAAATACTCCCGAGTTTTGTTTACTTTTTATCACGATTACAATGCTTTTCCCACGGCCGCACGATGTCTATTCAAATTGTCTTTTGGAAAAACAAAACAAATTAATACTTCATCGTTAAACTTTCTGGAAGCTAATTGTCGAAATGGCTGTACAAGCACATCATCTGGTTCATAAAGATACTAATAAAATATTGAGTAACAAGTCCTAGTTTATGACAACTTGGTTTTCAAAGTTGGTGACAATGAAATCTCCGATCGCGGCCCCCCCCCCTCAGGCGCGGGGCCTGGGGCGGTTGCCCCACTTGCCACCCCCTAAGGCCGCTACTGCGTATATAGGTTATGGCTGAAATAGATATGAATACTTAACTTTTATACTGCTCATGCTGTATAGTAAAGTACACTAATTTGCAAATCCCAAATTTTCCCTTCATAAAGCTCTCTTATTGGCCAGTCTATATAATTATGTCTATGCCAGTTAGTTGATCATAACAAACATCAATTTTGTTATGTATACTCTTCATATTATTGCTTTAAGAATGTATTCGGTATCTCAAAGATTAAATTTTAGAGTGAAAAAATCATAATATCACATCCACGTGACCAAGGGAGGACATTGTCTTGTTAATATTAAAAGGAAATTAAATTAAATGAACAATTAATAAACTCATATTAATTTTGCACAAATCTTACTTACATTGATCTAGTTCTTTTAACTCCTAGTGGAGCAGTGGCATAGTCAATGGTTTGGGGTCCAGGGAGGTTTGAACCCTTTAGAGGCCCCTCAAGTGGGGGGGGGCTGGGAGATTTTCCAATTCGGATCCCTCTGCTACAACCCTAGCTACGCCACTGCAGTGGAGCAATTGGACCCATGTGCAATTCTCTTCATTTGAGTTCATATCAAACCTGCCATCTTTGCTTCTTGGTCTTTCGATCTCCGCCATGTTTTGCTGTGGATCCTCCCCCCCCTTTCTCTTCTCTTGTGGTCTCCAGTCTTGAGTTACGAGTTCTGCCATATTTTATGCCGTATCCAGCCTCATTTGCGTCTTGACATTATGTTTGGCCGTTTAACATCGTTCATAGGTCACTTTGAACTGATCTAATCCTATTAAAATATTTACATTAACATTTGTTTATCTTTCTATTAACAGAAACCAATACAAGATATCGATCTGTTACTGATTGGTAAGACTGGCAACGGTAAAAGTGCTACAGGTAACACCATCCTTGGACGTAAGGTTTTTAAATCATTGCCCAGTATGACGTCTATAACACAGAGGGCTGTCCTTAACGCGGGCAAGTACAATCACTACGTCATCAAAGTGATGGACACTCCTGGAGTTATGGACACTGCAGAAATACTGGACCCAATCGAGGCCTCGAAACTCATTATGGAACAAATGAAAGATGCCGTGATATTGAATCCCAAGGGTTATCATGCTTTCTTGATGGTGTTCAAATTTGAAAACCGATTCACGAAGGAAGAAGTCGAGTCAGTCAAGATATTGAAACAAATTTTTGGCGAAGATTTTGTAAAAAAATATTGCATTATTATCATAACTGGCGGAGACCGTTTTAGAAATGAATGAAATGGCCGAAGATTTAAGGCATGGAGGCACGAACAAGGGGGCTATTTTAAACAGCTGAGACTCGAATGTCAAGATCGTGTCATTCTCTTTGATAATGTCACTCAAAGCGCACAAGTGCGCAACAAACAAATGAAGAAACTTTTAAAATGTGTGCGAAAATTAAACACAGACGGCATTCGCTACACTGACAATAATTTCCAGAGGGCGAAACAAAGTCGCAACCTTTTATTGTATGAGAACCAAATGGTTCAGTTAGACAAAGGATTAGATGAAGTTACCATCATCATAGAACTGTACAGTGATATAGCTGATAATGACTTTAGCTATCGCAGTGAAGACCTAAAAGAAATATCTGTTAAATGTGATGCTTTGTTTGACCAATTCTCGAAAATCCAAGATGAATCGTCGATTGTCAAAGAATTTTTTAAAATGGTTGTAGAAGTCAGAAGCTCCAGCTTTAAGTTTTCCCAAAATTTGAAAGAGATTCATCAAAAGCTTACAACAAATAGTGAGCTTCTCAAGAAAGAGTTCCAGCGAATAAAGAGTGTGTTAAACGATATCTCACTCGAGGAACAAGCTGGAAATACAGGGGCAGACAATTCTGCAAGAAACACTCGTGTGGATGGTGCTTGGAATCGATACCAGGTGGATCCAGTTTTAGCAGATGACAATCAGGGCATCAAAGGGTCAAAGGTCAGAGGCTGTAGTGACGCGTGTATCACTACATCTGAGGAGGAGATTTTGAGAAAAAGAAGTACCAGAGTGACAAGCGAAAGGCGAGTTGTTAGTTGTAAAGAGTTTAAGGATCAAGTGATAGGTGAATTCGTAGACAACAACGCCATACCAAAGTTGTATGCTAACGAGAAAGAACTCAAAGATCAGCTTGCAGCCATCAAGAATGAGATGAGGTTACAGATACAAAAATTCCGGAAGAGTCACACATTAATACAAGAGAAACGAGACAATATTTTAAGAGCCAAGGGCGCTTGTCAAATATTTTAACATGTCACATTGACGTAGCGTTACGTCACACTGACCCATCCTTATCTAAATCAGAACTTTAGGTCTACTGTTAGAGATCTAAATGTCTATATAACAAACATACCAATAAATAATCACTCAAGTAAGTCTTACTCGCTGCCCGAATCAAATAATGCTAGGATCTAGCAGCTGACAGTGTGACGGGTTCGCTACCTGAATTGTATCCGAAATATTTTTAACTATTTTTTTATTATTCTATTATATTTGAAGGTTCAACAATGGAGGTATATTTTTTAACATGTTCTTGTTTATAATAGTATTAGCGGTCTTATCTGAATAATTTATATATGTCAGAAAAAAATCAGAGAATAATTATATCTATTTGGTCTACCAATTTCACATTAGTTTTGCTTCGCATTATATCCATATCTTTTTGATCTTCGCATTTCACATTTCATATATAAGTTATTGCATCTATTAGCTCTTCAAAACTCAAATTTGTTTAATTATCTATTTTTTTTTCCCAGTTTCTTATTTATTATCCGATAATATGGTTTTGAAGATGCCTACATGCCAAAATGGAAATGCATATTCCCAGACCTGGAAATGCGTATTTTGAGGGGCAAATGCGTATTTTCCTAAATATTAAGAAATATACACAGGAAAGACTAAAATTAAATCATTCAAGCACATGAAAGGCAGCTATAGAGTTTACACTGCATATAAGACATTTTGTACATTTGTCAAAAAAAAAATTACACTTTTAGTCATTGTATTAGACTTTTCTAGAATGATAACGTTCTTGTCACTTGGCAATTATCTTATGATCATATCATCTTGTATACTTCGCATTCCATAATAACGGTAACAGAACATTTAGCCAGATCAGTGACATCTAGTTTTATAAAAGTAATTTTGTTTATAGGCAATTTTTTTACAAGGTATCTAGCCACTGGAAATATTTTTATATCACTCAGATATCAACCAGAGATATATCAGGCACCTATAATCCAGTCTAGATGAATTAGAACTAATCAATAATTAATTAATTAGTTTGAAGACTTCATATAAGCTTCATTGAAAGGAACTCAACTTTATTTAGATCAGTAAGATCTAGATCTCGTAAATATTTAAATCTTCGCGCGTCAGCGCGTGCGAATAAAAGTGATAATTGATCTATGTCGTGGTAGATCTAATTGCAATAGTCCATTTCCAGGCATTGACGAACTGATATATATATATATACAATATACATGATAAGCAGGAAGTACTTGTTTTTTTTTGTTTGTTTGTTTGTTTTTTAATTATTTTTTTTTTTGCTTCAGAGGGAAAAATGCGCATTTTCAGATGATAAACCTTACTCGCGTATTTTTGAGTCCATTTGCGTACATAATACGCAAGATGCTTACTTGTAGGCAACTCTTTTTTAATTCCCTACGCAGGTTGTATTATGTTGATCAGGCATATGCTTTTTTTTTTCAAAGCTGATATCAGGTCACTTTGTCTGTCTGTCTGTCCGTCTGGCAAAACTTTTGTACTCGTTATTTCTCCTACACTCAATCTCGGATCAAGTTGAAATTTTGCACAATTATGTATTTTACCTGAAAAAAAAAAAGAATCGATAAAAAAAAACAAGTTACAGAGACAGTTTGTGTGGAAACACAAACTCAAAATCGGCCCCCAAAGTGGTCCACCCAGGCAGGAAAAAAAGGCAGGCTTCAATATTTTCAGAAAGAATGTCAGAATGAAATTCTTTCAAAAGCAAATAACAGAGAGGAATGGAGAAAGAAGGTTGACAGATGTTGTGTGGTGCCCCAACGGTCCAACCACTAGAGGATTCGAACTCGATACCATTGTTTGAAAAGGTAGTGTCCAATAGTTTGTTTGTTTGTTTGTTTTTTTGGTGAGGGGGGTGTTAAATACTAAACGTGCTCAATCGCACTTTCAATATTGGCTTGATTCAAGGACCATTGGACTAAGATAAGAACTAATGTTGTCTTCCTCAAGCCAATTTTAATAATTAGATAATAAGATGATATCCATATTTGTAATTATAGATGGAAATGGGATTGGGGATATTAGAAACGGATGTAAATGTAGTTTTATACGGTTGGAAAACATTGTGGAAATATTAGCTAAGTAGGCCTACGTGATCTTAGTCACGCACATCCTGGGTTATAAAGTCAAGGTTCTCAAATGTTGGTAGCTCTGTGTCTGGTGAGATGATGTTTTCCCTTTGCAACTTCTTGTGTGGCTAAAGAGGCCAATCCTTGATACACAGCTGAGGTCGCAGGCTGGGCATATGTAATCACCGGGCGCCGTTGTATTTTCATCCTTCTTTCTGCTTCTGTTGTGTGCGGCATCTGCAATCTGAGACCCTTCCTTTATGTTCGCTCTTCATGTGGATCTATCCAGTGCTACTTTTTCCCAGGTGTTAGTGTCGATTTTGAAGAGCTTCATGTCGCGTTTGCATAACATCAGTATACTTCAGAAGTGGACGACCAGAGGGTCTTCTGCCTTCTGTTAGATCACCATAAAGAATGTCTTGTGGAAGTCGGCCTTTTTCGATGAAAGTAACCAAACCAGGCTCGTTGGTTATTTTATCTTGCCACATTTTATTTAAATATATAGGTCGAAACTGTGGCTGTGTAGTAACGGGAAATACTGATTTCCTCATAACTCTTCGGACTCGAAGACAAGCCTTATTATTATTATTTTAAAAGATCCGCCTTAATGAGGAGTGGACGATATTTAGCTTTTTTTTTTTCCTGCCATTAGTAGGCAGACAATGTTTAACTTGTTGGTAGCTAGAGTACTTATAAACTGGTAGATACACCTTAGGGTGATCTCTCTCTAACTCTCTCTCCCCCATACTCTCTCACTCTCTATCTCTCTCTTTCCCTTACTCTCTCACTCGCCTTCTCTCTTTATGTCACACTGTTTCTGTTTGGTGACTTTACCTCTCTATTTATTGCTATCATTCTATCTTTCTTTCTCTCTTTCTCTCTCTCTCTCTCTCTCTCTACGAATCAGAAAACACACAAATAAATATTTATAAACCTCGAAATGTGTAATCATAAACACTGACCTACTTAGAGATCTTTGTAAAAAAAAAAAAAAAGACTTTTACCACAGAAGCCAAAATGTCATCTTTATCATTGTAACGTGTATTTTTTTTTATGTATACTGCCCAGTGTTTACAACACAATGCCTAAAGGATATTAAGGCTTTCAATTTCTATTGTTACGTTTTTGATTATAAATAAATGTAAATATAAATTATTTGTGTTTGCTACTTTTCATTACAAAGCTTATATCCACTCTGTCTGTCTGTCTCTCTGTGAGAATTTCGAACAAGTAATTTGTTGTATGATGTTAAAATTACACAATTATTCATAGTCCAAGACAAGGCACGAATCAATGTTTAAAAATTAATGAGTTAGTCAATTAATTACTTGAAATTAATAATTTTTGATACCATCAGGGGAAATTAATTCAGCATTCACATATATGACTAAATATTTGGGTTTCAGTCCCTTAGATAGTATTGCTCGTTAAATTATTTCTCCCATACTCACTCTCGTAACAAGCTAAAACTTTATATGTTAATTTATTGTACCAAAAAAAAAACTTTAATAGATAAGATAAAATAAGACAATTCTTTATTATTCAAACAACAACACATACTATTGGCCAAACTAAGCGTAACTACTGTATCAATAACAACATAGATATAAATACGAAATTTACCAATTAATGCATTAATCTAAATATATAAGTACATAACTTGTACATTATTTAAAGATACAAAAAAAAACATGCATAAATGTACCCTGCGGGACCAAGTAAAACAAAGGACGTTTGGGCCACGAGGCCTTCATCAGCTACAAAACAAACAAAAAATAACACAATTGACACAAAAGAGTCTTCAGGTAACCTATCTGTCCTATGTTGTTCTCTATCGAGACAGAAAAAGAAATGAGCTACGCTGGGTGTAAAAGCGCGGGAAATCGGAAGGGGGCGGAGAGGTCAGGCAAAGATGAATGGGAAGAGGGGGGAGTAGAGTGACCAACGCATATTAAACAAAGGTGTATTGATTGTTGATCCCGTTAGGTTGGAGGGTACCTGACATGAAAATAAGTTTGTTTTCGGTCTGCAGACGGGTGTTTTTGTCATTGCATTGTTGTATAACAGTGATGAGGAGATCAGTGGTACCCCTATGATGTGTATTGTTAAAATGGATAGAGACGGGCTTAGTTGCAAAGTTACGAATGTCTCTAATGTGTTCTTGGAGTCGTGTTTTTAAAGTCCTGCCCGTGTTTCCAATGTAGACCATTTGGCACCTTGAGCATAAGATGGCATATATGACTCCTCTGCTGCTATTACAGTTAAATTTGCCACTGATCTTGATGGTCATTTTAGGACAGGTGATGGTGGGGGTGGCGAGCGTGTGTTTGCAGGTCTGACAGTTACGTCGCTTACATGGCCAAGTGCCAGGTTCGCTTGAAATGTTGTGGAGTTTAGTTTGTACTAATATGTCTTGTAGGTTTTGGTCTTGCATGTTCTTTGTATTGTCTATACCAGTGTTTCTCAACCTTTTTTGTCTGCCGGCACAGTAAAAAAACAACAAAAATTTCGCGGCACACCACGAAGAGCAACAGTTGTTTTAAAATAAAAAGAAAAAAAAGATTTACCAGTTTTTAATAATTACTTTTAATGTGAAGGTTGTGCCTGTTTTTGAGAGCCAATGAGATCTATCCGAGGCTCCAAAGTCGACAAACAAACTCGCATTTCATCATCTATTTAAAGAAGTCTCTCTCTTTTCTTAGACTTGATTTCAGTCAGTGCTGAAAATCCAAATTCACAAAACCATGAAGATGAAAATGCAAGAATTATTTTGATTGCATTTAAACTGATTGCTGGATATATTTTGTTGATTGAAATCCAAAAAATTATCCAGGATTTTCTCGGCAAAACTTGACTTAAGAACTACATCGTTTTTTAAATCAATGAGCTGCTCTTCTTCTTCAGTTGTAAGATTTGTAGCTTCATAATTTCCAAATGGATAGCTGATCCATATTCATTACTTCCAATTGTTGGAAAGTAATGCTGCAATGCTGACTGCAGGTGTGTCAAAGTGTCAAGAATTTCGGGGGTAATTTCTTTGTTTGAAGCACAATCATTGTAAGAAGGAAAGCAGTCGAAGACTCCTTTCGAGATCTTACTTTGCCACAAAGATAATTTTTCACCAAATGACTTTAGTTTTGAGGATGCAGTGATGATTGTTTCCGATGGTCCTTGAAGACTTAAGTTCAATGAATTTAATTTGTCAAATAAATCAGAGAGAAATGTGACATTAACCCACCAGATTTCGTCATGAATAGAAAATACAAAGTCTTTTTTTTCAGCCTCCAAGAATGAAATCAGCTCAGCCTTGAGTTGGACGACACGCTTTAATACTTTTCCCCTGGAGAGCCAACGAACGTTGGTATGATACAGGAGGCATTTGTAGTCTGAATCCATTGCTGCACAGAGCTGAGAGAAAATTCGGGAATCAAGCGGTCGAGATTTGATGAAGTTTACAACTTCAATCACTTGATCCAGAACAGACATCAAACCTTTTGGCAAAGATTTGAAGGCAAGAGCTTCTCTGTGGATCATGCAGTGAACAACTAATACATTTGGATTTTCTTGACGAACAAGAGTGACGAATCCTTTTCTGTTTCCCTGCATGGAAGGACAGCCATCGGTGCAAACGCTGACACAGTTTTTCCACTGTAGTTTGAAGAACAAAATGTTTTCGTTCACCACATTGAAGATATCTTCGCCTTTGGTCGTAGTTGTAAGTCCTTGCAAAAATAAGAATTCGTTGACACATTTTTCATCCTTTATGAACCGAATAAAAGCTAGCAGCTGGGCTTTGCCGCTAACATCAGTGGATTCATCAACTTGAAGAGACCACAGAAGAGACAGTTCATCGTCAGTCACGTTGAAGTGTTCGTAGATTTGATCTTGTAAATTTGACGATAAGTCTTTTATTCTGCGTGAGATAGTATCATTTGACAAAGGAAGTTGTTTAACTTTTTCGGCGGCATCAGGTCCTAGGATTGTTTCAACAACTATTGCTAAAGCTGGTACAATGACAGATTCAGCCTCTGTGTGTGCTTTCTTGCGTTTTGCTAATAACTGAGCAACCTTATAACTTGCAATCAATCCCTTTTCTGGCAGCTTTAGGTAATTTGTAAGTTTCCTAGCTTGTTTATTTT
>JADKLZ010051950.1:9866-20644 GCA_021533235.1 Biomphalaria straminea | reverse complement strand
AGCAAATTGAAATAGTTTTTTTATAACTTACAACTTTCCCTTTTTTGTTGGAATAAGTACAACTAAGTACGTCTCTATCTATAGCGTACTAAAATACTACTAACTAGCAATAATGGTCACTCATTGTTTATGTTTCAGGGCGTTTTATCAACCTCTGACCCACTGATTCACTTTTTCAACTAGAGTAACTGTCCTTTAATTTTTCCGGGATGAAATTTTCTTAAAACAGAAAGTGCTTCTTTTTGGAACCGATTCAAATATACATGCATAGTGTACATTCCGAATGGCCAGTACTGACATAGTTATAAACCTTATAGACCATTCTAAATTAACATTAATCTTTATTCGTGTATTTAAAGAAAAGAATTTGTTAATTCAATTAACACGAATGTATTAGTATGGTTAACGCCCACTCCTACTGTGTCGGCAGAAACTGCTAAATTCTATACTTTTATTCTATTTGTATATGTGTATTTATGTTTGTAATGTCACTTTGTAAGTGTGCATGTGTTTTAGGAGTGAGGGCACTTTGTTTCAAGTGTGAGCCGTGCCCTTGATGTCAGCAGGAGGGATGTGAGTGGTGTGATGGGCCGATGATTGCTTCCCCTTTAGGGCATGTTCGTGTTGCAGAATCATTGGTGACTAACACGGAGACTATGAGTGTTTCGATTAAACAAGGTCTTCCAGCGGATCACAAACGAGGCGTCCTTGTTGTCCATGTCACTATTTGTGGCAACACCTCCTCCAGGATTTAGAAAAGAATAACAATATCCGTTGTTTTTAAACTAGTTACGTTATCGACGCTACAATAACGTTTTTAAAGATTAAATAAGGATTGGGCTTTGTTATCTAGAATCTATATAGGTAAAAGTGTTTTTTTAGTGTAGTATTTAAATTCAGATCTAAGTTGAATTTGTGGTTTGTTTTACTTGCTAAGTTGTTTGAGATAAATATTTATTTTATTTACGAAGCTTATATCATCTTTATTTCATGTCTACCTGTCTGTCTGTCTGGTAAACATTGTATACACCAGGGGTCTCAAACACGCGGCCCGCCACTCCGTTCGCAGCTCATGAAAAACGTTCCAGAGAATGTCCAGATGTAACTACTGGACCTGCAGTGTGACACAATTCTGACGCAAAAATACACTGATGTTGGCGTTCCAGGTTTCTACCAGTTTCTTCCCAGATAGAAGTTTCCAAACTTATTCTGCGCAGCTTCTAGAATTCAAGCGATGTTTGGGAGTTCGTAGGTTGCGAACAGTTTTTCTATAGAATGAAGGTCAACAAAACAACATAACGATCAAGACTGACGGATGAACATCTGAGAGCAACCTTGCGGCTTGTCACTACACGCAACTTAGGCCTAACGTCGATGGTCTGGTCTCTGCCAAACTCTCAGCTGAGTGGACAGAAACATGACGGACATCTGCAGTAGGCCTAGTAATTATAGTTTTTTTTGTTTTTTTCTAAACTACAGTTTCTGCTTTTTATATTATTGACAGAGACCACGGTCAACTTATTTTATTAAACTAAGCTGCCTAATGTAATTAATAATTATAAAAAAAAATTATTTTAGCTATTAACTGCAGTGACAGTAGTGTTTGTAAAATTTAATGAAAAAGCATTCTCTTTTCGTGGTGCGGCCCGCTGACTGGTTGTTGCTTTCCACTGCGGCCCACATGCTGATATGATTTTGAGACCCCTGGTATACACCTTATTCCTCCAACACACAGTCTCGTAACAAATTGAAATTTTACACATTTATACATTCACATAGACAATACATGAGCTAATTAAAAATATTCACAACTTGGTTAATATTTTAATTAAAAATGTTACCGTCTAGGTGTAGTAATTACTGCTTATTAATTATTTTGTTTGATACCAGCAATGGAAATCAATCTTTCGGTATTCACAGACATGGCTAAATTTGCAGAGATTTGTTCTCTTAGATAATCATTAACGACATTTCTTCCACATGCATTGTCGAATCAGGTTGATACGCTACCTTAAGCAATTATTTACTGTACCTAACAAAACCTAATGAATAAGGGAAATAACTTCTGCATCATTGAGAGATATGGTTGTAAGGCAGGAGTTTCTTCCCTTTGATAAGCTTTGTTTTTTTTTAATTAAAACATTATTTGTGTCATATATCATGAGATTTAAGAAAGAAAAAAAAATACAACGTATGGAAAAGATTTCAATTGTAGTAGATTTAAAACAGGATAACTAAAACCGAAATTGGAAAACAAGATGAGCTTGATGATTGTCAACGACTGCACCAACAGTATTGTTTCAAGTTCAAGGAGACAGCCTTCTAGCGCTGATGTTACCAGGTAGCACCAAAAACATCTCTTTGTGTTGTCAGAACGCCAGACTCTGAAATTTCCTTTTTGTCACTTTGAATGGTAGGAAGCTTCTTTCTTTTTCTCTGACTTTCTCTCTCTCTGGCTCTTTCTCTGTTTGACTCTCTCTCTCACTCTTTCTCTGTTTGACTCTCTCTCTCTCTCTCTCTCACTCTTTTCTCTGACTCTTTCTTTTTCTCTGTTTGACTCTCTCTCTCTTTTTCTTTTTCTCTGACCCTCTCTCTCTCTCTTTCCCTGACTCTCTCTCTCTCTCTCTCTCTCTCTCTCTAAATGTATGGTTCTTTTGTAGTGTCTATTGGTGTGAAAAAAATGTGGGATGTCACATTGGCAGTTAAGAGTTGTAACAGCTTAGTGCTTTTGAGGATCTAAAAACGAATGAACCAAGAGTAATAATGTCCTAATCTGAACATCTACTGATGGCTTTTGGAAAAAAAAGAAAAAAAAGTTTCACTAATTTTAAAATTGAATAAATGTGAGAGGGTAGCTGGACATTTACTCCAGAGAGTTACAATGTTTTGATGTGCTACACTTTGTTACTTAGATAGAAAAACTAACACAACAAATAAATGTTGTTTTTCGTGTAACAGAGTAGCCATTTTAATGACACTCAATTTCAGTAGTGGAAATCAAATTGAAAGTGTTTACCAAATCGGATAAAGAGATTTGTAATTGGGTACAAGCTGCTAGCAACATCTGTTGTGTTTCTTATAATTTGATCTAGTCATTGATGGGATTGCCAGTGGTCGCATTCAATTTCATGTGGCTTTCTGAACAAAACATGGGTCCATTTCTGTTAAATCTGAACAAAACATGGGCCCACTTCTGTTAAATCTGAACAAAGCATGGCCCGACTTTTGTTATATCTGAACAAAAACATGGGCCAACTCCTGTTATATCTGAACAAAACATGGGCCACTCCTGTTATATCTGAACAAAACATGGGCCACTCCTGTTACATCTGAACAAAACATGGGCCAACTCCTGTTATATCTGAACAAAACATGGGCCAACTCCTGTTATATCTGAACAAAACATGGGCCAACTCCTGTTATATCTGAACAAAACATGGGCCACTCCTGTTACATCTGAACAAAACATGGGCCAACTCCTGTTATATCTGAACAAAACATGGGCCCACTTCTGTTATATCTGAACAAAGCATGGGCCCACTTCTGTTATATCTGAACAAAACATGGGCCCACTCTTGTTATATCTGAACAAAACATGGGCCCACTTCTGTTATATCTGAACAAAGCATGGGCCCACTTCTGTTATATCCGAACAAAGCATGTGCCCACTTCTGTTATATCCGAACAAAACATGGGCCCACTCTTGTTAAACGTTATACCTGTTTGTTATAGTTCATTTGACAGTAAGTCTACTGTCTCGTGGGTTGCCCTGACCTTGTATTGCTTTGTTTGTTTGTTTCCTTGTTGGGATTTGTGTGTGTGCGTGAAGGAGTTTTCCCTTGTGAGACATTAGTCTCTGTCCTCGTCTCACTGTGTCAGTCTCACTTCTCTCCCTTGTATACCTACTGTTATGGTCTTCTCATTTGTTTATATGTATGTTTTGTCTGTATGCTGATATATGTTCTGTCTGATTTAAAATCTGACTCTCCTTCGTTCTTGGCCTAGATCTTAAAATTGTTTCATTCTTTCTATCTCTTTGGAAGAACACATCTATTTCTTTCTTTGTTTCTCTTCTTTGTTGCTTTGTTTTCCAGTTCCTTTCTTATTTTGCTAATAAGGTTATTCATCTAGAATCTAGGAGATTGTTTTTTCTTGTATCACCTACTCCCTCTAAGCCATTCTCTCTCTCTCTCTCTCTCTCTCTCTCTCTCTCTCTGTGTGTTATTGACTGACTCGTTATTCCCATTTTTCATCTATCACTTTCTATTACCCCAAGTTCCTGCTGTCTATCTTTTTTTTTCTTTCAGCTATTCTCTACTTTTCACTAATGCTTATTCACTTTCTACTCTTTCTCTCACTGACTCTTTTCTCTTCTTCTATCGTATTCTATTTCTCTTAGACTGACTATATTTCACTATCTTACAACTTTCTCTCTTTCTCTCTCTCTGTCTCTCTCTCTCAATATCTTACTCAGTCTCAATTCTTTCCTTACTATCACCCACTTTCCTTCTCTTTCTCTTACTTTCTCACTCTCTCTTTCTATTCTTTGATCTGTTTCTTTTCCTTCTCCAAGCTGTCTCTCATCACCTAGGATGTGTGTGTGTGTGTGTGTGTAGAGTAACAGGATCAGCGTTCACCAAATATCTTCTTTTGGATCCAAGAAATCGTTTACTTCAGACACACAAGATGATACACACAAACACACACTCTCTCTCTCTATCTCTCTCCCTCTGACTAATCCAACTATAATAGAATATAGAGCAAAATGTACAGTATGCTATTCAACCTTAACTAAACAAATCTAGGACTTTCCACAGGATTAAAAAGTTTGAAATCTTTAAGTCCAATAGAAAAACAGAAAGGATGTCTATATTTACATATGATGCTATGGATTCTTCTTTAACGGGAAGTTCCGAAGCCCAGAATTGGATGAGAAATGTTAAGAACGTCAACTGTACATAAATTGAAGCTCATCAAACAGTCTATGATATTTCATCATGAATTAAGTTCGATTTGCTCGTCCTCCTTATCGAACACAATGTTTTTTTTACACAACAAAAACTATTTTGTTTTTTGTGTAACACACAAATGTAAAAAAAAAATATATTGGGAAGGGGAGGAGGTATAACAGGTGTGGTCCAAGACATTTTACATTCCTCTGTCTTGATAGACTATCCAGTGGTTAAGAAAGCACGTCGAAGTAAACACAAAATGAAAAACAGGTTGCTAGGATAATCAAAACAGGTTGCTAGGATAATCCGAATATAAGAATGTGTGTGGCGGGGTGCCTTCGTCCTCTTTTTGACTTGCTATGGTAGACTCCAAGCGTTTGAGCATTAAAAAAGACAAAAAAAACAAAAAACAAATGTCCGTAATAATCTTTGAATAGTACTAAATATATCCTACCATCGTTTGAGCATGTCCATAATAATCTTTGAATAGTACTAAATGTATCCTACCATCTTTGTTTTCACTGTTAGTGAAAGCTTTGGTGCTTTTTTCCGATGTCGAATAAAGTAATTCGTAAAAATATTAAAAGGATTACAATTTTTACAATTTTTCACAAAAATAATATGGCCGCCGGTCTGAGTCGAAGGTGCACGAGGAGTGCAGTATATCACGCAGTCCCAACCGTGATCTATATATTTTGTCACATCGCAGACATATTTTCAAATCTGTTAATGGTGAAATGACGTCATTGTTTGGACGCTGTTAAGTTTGTACTTCCAGCATGACAACCTAGACATTTCTCATCATCATGAAGCTCTTCTAATGAAACAATTTCAAGTTTGTTTTAAAAAGCCATGGAAGGACAAGGTGACATCATGGCTTGTTTTTTTGCAGTTCCTGCAATGTAAAGAAAAAAAAACACTGAAGAAACATTTTATGTCCTTGGGAGATTTTTTTTTCACGCGTTTACAGTAAAACTAGCATATGCTCTTTTTTATAAGTAAAGTTTGTGAAAATGTAAACATTTATCTGACAAACTGATAAAAATAAGTTCCCCTTTCAAGCCTTGTGGTCTATAAGGCAGATGATGTAAAGAGGAGCCCAAAGATCCCGAAATTAAAAATCCTAGTCTTCACCAGGATTCGATCCCGGGACCCAAACAAAGAAGAAATCAATCTATTTTTCTACACGATATTTTGGTAACATCTGTTCAAGAGCTTAATGGGCGTAGAAGAATTACACTCTGCTATTTGATCTATTTTGTATGCAACTGTTGACTATCATTGAAAACTTCGTTACTCTCGTATACATCGTGGATAAACATTTTAATAGTTCTATAACATGACCATTAAACTCAGATTGGATCTATCAGCTTTTGAGCTTAAATAACTTATTTTGTTAATTAATATGCGATGTTAATTGTTTGTTAATACCTATCTTCGTATTATCAAATTATTGTTTACTTGATGTAAGCCTGTGTGTGATTTTAGTATGTCGAGGTCAGGGTTAACGTTCCCACGTTGGGAGGATCTAAAATATTTTAACAAGGAGAGGGTGTGTGGAGGTAGGGAGGGGGGAGCTAAAAAAGTATTTTTTCTTAAAGACCTTTTAGAATTTGAGCGAAGAATTCAACTAAAAATACTTTCAGTAATTGAGAACTTGAGAAATATAACATAACAAGAAAATCATTTTTTAAAGACAATGCCTTCTTTATACAACCCATAGAGTGATTTGTTTTTCTCTGTATAACTAATTAAACATATTGTAATTTTTTTTTACCCAGCCCATACCCCCCACCGAAAAAAAAAAAAAGAATCTTTCAAACTCAATGTTGGATCTAGATTTAGACCGAGTTCTCTAGCCAAATTTTAATTTCTTTCTTTTTTTTTGAACTTTGAAAAAATAAAACGGTCAAACTAGATTTCTCCCGGTGAGACCATGGAGCTAGTAATACTTTAATCAGCGATATAAAAAAAGCTTAAATTTCTATGAAAAATCGTAAGGATTGGAGAGAGTTGATATTATTTAATTTTCTCTTATCGGATAAACTGGCTTTTAGCGAAAAAAATATTTTCATGCATACAATTTTTATCTCTCTATAGACCCCCCTCCCTACGTTCATCTCGCGGACCTCTGCGGATCCGCGGACCACAGTTTGAGAACATCTCTATTATATCATGAATGGATGTTCTTACCAGTCGTTGACTTTCTGCACCAAACTGCTGGTAGACAACTAAACCGTTGTAGGCGTAGTGTATCTTAACAAATACAACTTAAATGACTTTTTTTTAACCAAAATAAATACCACTTTATTTTGTAATATAAACAAAATGAAGTTAATTTGAAGTTATAAAACGCACATAGACTCTGTTATTCTGTAACAAAACCTAACTCACTGCAATAACACAGCCTTTCAGTCTCACGTTCTGGAGTCGTCTCCCTCAACTTAGAACAAGTGACGACAATGCCACATATGTTGCATCATTCACAACCAATCGCTAACCTCTTCCCACCGTCCCCATGGAAACACAGACACACTTTATAACAAGATTACAAAGAGAGTTTGTGTGATACACAAACTCAGAGGCGGCCCCCGTCGGAGTCGGATCCTTGTCAGATCCGCCTATTCGCAAGATGTTTCCGATAATCCTTCTAAGTTGAAAATAATTAACTTCTCACTGGACGACGGAGGATGAGGTTTGCGCACTAGACTTTAGTTCGGATTTATCGTTGGTCCCTGGTTCGATTCCTGCAAGCTCCCATCCTTAAACAATCGCAATATTTCTGAAAGAACAGTAGAGGTTAAATCATATTTTCAAAAGCCTTTAGTGGTTTTTTTTTAACTAACCGTGACGGACAGACCAACCAACAGACAAAACGCAAGTGGCGTAGCTAGAGTATATGATGCCTGGTGCGGTACCTCATCTTGGTGCCCCCCCCCCCAAAAAAAAAAAAACTAAATAAATAATAACATTGCAAAACATTACTTAGTTTTTCAAAATAATATATATTCATTAATCAAATAATATTAATTTAAAAAATCACTTTTACATAAACATACTACATGTGAGTTTTACGCGCTTTCTTACTGGCAAAAGTATCAATAATTTTATCGAAATCAATTTTTTCCACCAACTCTTGTTCAATGGATAAAATGGCTAAATTAGTGAGTCGTAAATTTGTCGTCGTTTTTCGCAATTTATTCTTGATCAGTTTAAGTTTGAAAAAACTTGCATGTAGCGACGCTTACCGTTGAAGCATCTTTCGCTCTAGCAGAAATTCGTTTTTATCAATGTCGCTAGGAGTAGCCTACTATCGAGATTGATTTCGACCTGAGGATTTAATAGCTGGGAAGGCGACACAAATTCATATCATCTGCTACATCATGTTCGAATCGGATGATTATTTCTTGAACAATCCTGTCCAAGGTAGAAAAAATTCCCCTTCGTTGCTTTTCTTTGTGTGTAAGTACAGAGTGTCACTTTTCTCACCAGGCATCTTTTTCTTATGGCCATTACGTTTTTAAGGTTCTGTACTGATTCTCAGATCTGAGCACACGCTTTCGACAAATGTAATGCTGACTTCAGCAATGTCCTCTCGATTACTACTTAAAAATGTCTCTGTTTTTAGTTTGAGTGAGCAGTCTCGAATAGACAATCCTTGTTTTTGAAGATAGACTTGCACATCATAACTTTCAATGAATACAGAAGCCCAAAATCCAAGATAGTTGAGAAAATTAAAAGACTGAATAGCAACTAATAATTCACCTGCTTCAGATCTAGTCTATGAATTTTCATCTCTGCTAGTTAATGTCTCCAGTTTCTATAATTTTAGAAAATGTATCCCTAACCATCTTAACGGCTTCTCCTCTGGCGCCTCAGCGGGTCTCAACTAAACGTTTAAGGCTAGTTCCGGTTATGTTAAAAAGGATATCCCAGCGGCGTGTTGAAGTTGAAAAAAAGGCATGTAATTTATTGTAAACGGTCCAGTGTATTAAAAAGTGTTACCGAATTGGCTTCAGCAGCTCGAATTCCTGCTAATGGTTTGAACAGGCAATGAATAGTGAACAGGCAATGAATAGTGCTTCTAGAATACATTTTTGGACACCGTAGTTTTGACGTTTTATGACCGCAGCATTATCACAACCTGACCCCTGCAGTCCATTATGCCTAAGCCATCCAAACGCAGTTTCTCTAGAATCATATCATCGATTCCAGCAGCATGCTTGTCCTTTGTGTCGATGAAGTCAATAAAAGACTCACGAACCTACACCCCGTCATTATCCATGACAACGTACCGTAAAATTTGGGAAGTTTGATCCAGCTTTGAGATGTCAGGTGTTCTGTCAAAAATAATAGAGAAATATTTGGCTTGTTATACTTGCTGTATGATTTGTTTTTTAACGTGATCCCCCAATATTGTAATAAATTCATTTTGCATTTGTGGAGACATGTATGTATTTGGTCTGGAACAAAGCTTAATTCGAAGCACAAGCTCTCTCAAGAGTGTATCGTAATTTTACTCACTCCAAGAAATTGCCTTGACTTTGCCCTTCCAACACTTCTTCCGCTCGCTCGCGATGCCCACGAAGTGCCAGATTTTGTTTTGAGAAAAAGAATGATGTCCAAGATTCTCTTCAGGTAGTCTCCCCAGGTTTTCGTCTCTTGTATAATCAAATCTTGAGCCTTGTGGTCAATACTGTTCCATACTCTCAGGCGAACTTCAAGTTCCCTCCAAGCAAGCGATGACTGAATGTGAGCTCTGCTGGTCTCATGTTTTTCTATATAAGGGGATAACCTCCAGAACTCATTAAATCCATCATTTGATTTAATTTTAAATGAAGATTTGGTACTTGATCTTGTTGAGAAGAGTATGTAGGGGAAGCAAAATAAAGAGTCTTTTTTGGGGCGAATAACACGTCCACTTTCTAAGAACTTTCTCGCCGTTTGACATTTGCCGGAAAAACCAAGCATTTGAAAGCTTTCTAGCTTTTCCTTTTGCTGATTCTTGATCTCTATACACCTCTCTGAGTTGACTGACAAAGTGTATGCGAATATTATCTGTGATGACATGGCAAATCTCCAATGTTTTTCATTCTAGAGTTATTATCCTGCTTTCTGTATTGTTTACACTGTCTGATGGCTCAGCTTCTTCAGTATGAAATTTTGAGGAGTGTACAAAAGACATGCTTGTGTGCTGTCCTTTAGTCTCTATAACCTTCGGTATTGAAGTCTTTACTTCTTTTTCATCATTCGTGATGTCGGCCTCATCATTTTTTCTGGATTCAATGATAACCGTCAAGGAGATGAAACAAAATAGCGACATGTCTAGTTTATAAATCGTTAGCTCGCATGTTTAAGATACAGTAGTGTATGTTTGTTCGTGTCCATACACTTAGTCGTTTTTACTGAAAAGCTCAGGGAAATAGGAAATTAATACACTGGTGGGATTTTGGGGCCCCTCTCCAGTTGGTGCCCTGTGCGGCCCGCACCACCCGCACATTGGTAGCTACGCCACTGAAAACGCACAAAAATATGCTTCTTTCATTCTAATTTGGGCACTAGACAATTTTTTTTTAAATCTGATTTTTTAAAAAAATTAAGAAATTAGTTTAGAATCATGTCATTGCCGGGCTTTACGCTAGTACACGAAAGTCGCTGCTAAAAGTTCATTAAAAAAAATGTGCGTCATATTTTCAGATGGAGAGTATTTCTTACAGTAACATTTCCTCCCTTACATTTACGTAATTGTTTCAGAATTGGTGTTTTGTTATTAAAAACTCGCTTGCATAATTAATTTTATAAATTAAACGGTTTGCTTTTAGAAAA
>JADKLZ010051948.1:0-12348 GCA_021533235.1 Biomphalaria straminea | reverse complement strand
AACACAAAATTCTAATTTCAATTCTATCTCCACGTTTTTCTAGGAAATACAAGATGTAACTAAAACGTCAAATATCATGAACGTCCACTCGATCTCGAGTAAATCTCTTTGTAAAAAGTTTCTTTTCAGCTAACGTCATTTTTTTTTTTAATTTGTATACATTTTAAATACGGCTTCACCTTCATCATTTATTTTTTTATCTTTTTATTTGCAATCAAAATTACGATTTGAAATTCTATCCGCCGACATGTTTTCATAAAAATGGTATTTTAGAAAGTGTAGTTTCTTCAACTATTTACTGTATCTGTATTTTAAATGAACTAACTTCGTCGAACAATTGTCTGGGGTTCTTAATTGAAGTCAAGATTTAGTTTGAAAGTGTATTGACTTTGATGACTTAAATTTAATTACTATGTCTCTTCTCTTTATTCCAGTGGCTAAATAAAGGCTTACAGAAGACTATATGTTGCTGTTACTACAAGGTCAAATAGGATTGATACTATCTAGAAGATTATACCAAGAAATGTATTGAAATAAATAAATATACTAAAATGAACACCTTTATATAGATATACATTTTTTTACCTGTCTGTGTGTTGCCCTTGTGCTATTGGTAGACTATTGAGTTGAATATGAATCATTATTATTGTAGGCCACACACTAAAACATTAATAATAATATGACTTATTTATAAACTAATTGTTACTTTTCCAGTGGCGTAGCCAGGGTGGGGGGAGGGGGAGAATTTGAATATTCCCTAGGGCCCCAAATTGAAGGGGGCCCCCAAATGAGTGTTTTTTTATATTAATAATTAAATGTAATCAAAATGTAGGGGCGCCCAAAGAAATCCTGGCCCCCAAACAATGGAAAATTCCTAGCTACGCCCCTGTTCTTTTCTTTATGGATTCGTACGTTGCCATTGACTATGAATACTTATGTAAAGTTTCAACTTGATACGAGACTGTGTAGTGGGACAAATGATATGAAGGTGGAAGTATTGCAAGTCGTTGAATCCAGAGTCATCTGGAAGCCAACAGGCCGAAGAGCATATCAGGTCCACCACAACCATCAGAACGCAGGCGCCAAGCATGTGGGCAAGACTTAGGGCCAGTTGTATAGACTTGCCCAGAACCGACAGACATACAAGGATAATGGCGAGACGGAGTGACTGAATACGAATGGAAGGTCTTAACTCTTTCTCTCCTAACTGACGATACCAACTTTGATTCCACCCGAATGTGGTAAATGTGGTAAATAATTACGGAGAGAAAGAGTTAACACCGCTCTGCAACGTCACAACCTATATTATATATATTTATAACAACTAGTCTCGCTTGATATAAGCTCGGTAATAGAGAAAAATAAAATAGTCAATACTAGGAAGAAACGCACAAATATTTAGAAATTGTATCGAAAAAATTACAATACTGTAAATCAGCGAAATAAAACTTGCATCATGATAAATATCTGGACGCTTGACATTTCTCTTAATTTTTACATTTTATACAACAGAAAACTAACTAGAAACAGTTGGATGCGATTATATATAAGTATTGATCTTTTTTTAGTCACTTTTTAAAAGAGTTAATGCAACAAAAGCATGTTATTTATAAGAAGGAGTTGTTTTTCTGGCGTAAGTTAAAATAAAATAACTTTAAATAAGATCAATAGCATACACTTAACGACGAAACGGAAAAATTCGATATGATCGATCAAATCAATATAAACGATTCACAATTTTATAGCAAACTAACTGATGTATGAGGCGGGGTGGTAAAACGTTTGGCTTTCTAGCCTAGGAGTCTCCGTTCGAATCTCGGTGAAGGTTTAACTTTTAAATTGAAGTATTTTTAGGACGCCCCAGAGTCTAAGCAACTTTATGCTGACGAAGACATGAGCTCCAAAACGTTTTATTCAAAAATTAATTCGAATTATACTATGTATACTACGTATTTCTATAGAAAGTTGGATGGGGAAGTCTGTTTGATGTAGCCCTTCATACAGAGAGATCAGTAAAGAGACTTTCTCTTATCACAGAGAGATCAGTAAAGAGACTTTCTCTTATCACAGACATCGGGGGAAAAGCTCAAAATGCATTATGTGGTGTTTATATCTTAATATTAGTTGGGGAAAGTAAAGGCAGTTAAAGCGCTGTGCTTGCCATTTTCGATAACACACGGCCACAGAAACAGAAAAACTTTGCATCATCTGCCCAATAGATGGCTAGATCTGAAAGGGTTTGTTTACTTTAAAAAAAAAAACTGGTTAATCTCATTATTTTCTTATAATAAAGCGTTTTTTTTTAATTAAAATCACTTATTGGGTATGTGTTTCTTAAGGGTGCTGGGTCTGTGATTAGAAACAGGATTAATACAGCATTTGGACCCCACGATGACCTGCTAATCAATGTCAAAAAACGTGGCGTCAAACTATATGGCCACATCTTAGGGCTCGCGAAGACACTCCTTTAGGGAACAGTACCAGGAAGAAGAAGAGGTAGATACGGAAAGCAATTGGAAGACATCATCGAAAAATGGACAGGCCTGTCAATGAATGAAATTCTTATCCAAGACAAAGGATAGAAAGGAAGAAAAAAAGTCGGTTGAAGGATCTTGTGTGGTGCCCCAATGGTCCAAAAGAGAAAGGGAATTGCAAAGATAGATCTTGACATTACAAAACAAAACATTCTTATAAGCCATTATAGAAAAAAAATTGTCCCTATTGCCTCGTTTTTCTGACGACATCTTTGTGTTTTTGACATCTGCTATGACAAATTGACCTTGAAACTTAACACTTCCCAGCAGCAGATAAGAAAGCCCTACATTCTTCCAGTAAACATCACTGCCTGACGAGTCGCTCGTCCTTCTTCCCGCTTGACCTGCTCTGACAAACTCACACTTATTTAGAGTAGGCGAGAAATGGACGTGTATGTGTGAATGTAAGTGTGTGTGTGTGTAAATATGTGTGTGTAAGTATATATGTTTGTATGTGTAAGTGTGTGTGTGTAAGTGTGTGTGTAAGTGTGTGTGTAAATATGTGTGTGTAAGTATGTATGTTTGTGTGTTATGTATGGGTATGTGTGTGTAAGTATATATGTGTGAGCGTTTGTAAGTATATGTGTGCGTGTTTGTAAGTATATATGTGTGTGTAAGTATGTGTATGTGTTTGTGTTTGTAAGTATGTGTGTGTAAGTATGTGTTTGTGTTTGTAAGTATGTGTTTGTAAGTATGTGTATGTATGTAAGTATGTATGCGTGTGTACAGGATTGTTAGTAACACAAGAAAAAATCATATATTTCAAAAGTGCATTCTTGATAATCTATTAGACTTATACAAAAAATCTAAAGACTAAATTGGTTAAAGGTTTCAGTATACATTGTGATTTAAGGTTTAAAAATATAAAAACTCTACAAAGTATAAGTTTCCAATGGTCAATACTTACCTGCGTATTGCCTACTTTTTCTATCTGTGATCCGTCAATTTATTTTTCATAAACATGTGTTGCATTCATGTGTCTTACATACTTGTGTCTTAAATTCGTCTGTCTTGCATTCATGTATCGTACATAAATGTGTCTTATAGTCACGTGTCTTACATTCTTGTGTAATATAAGTACGTGAAACAATAGCAGTAGGAACTGAACCAAACACTGGAACATCCAGATTTTGATCATAGTTCTTCTTCAGCATGCAGTTTGACCACCCAAAGGTCAACGATTACATCATCCAATCTCGCGCCCACCTCGAAATGTCCTCCTCCACCAAGAATCTTTGATAGAGCCGACACACTAATAGCGGCTGTCTTTGGAAGACTGTCATCAAGAGTGGAATATCTGTTTATGTAATGTGAGATTAAAAACAAAATTCAATATAAGAAAAAATGTTTTGTGCATAAAAAGTTAAAAACATATCCACAAGCGGATCTCGACTGTAATTTATCCACCTACTACATAAGCTCATTGTATTGCCTACACAATCAATAATTTCTTTTCGACAAAAAGTATAACAACTCACTGTATTTGTCTGGTAAAAAAATTGCGCAAGTTATTTGTCCAAATCTAGCGTTTGCGTCATTGTGTTGTTAAGTCATGCCGATAATTAACTAATATATCTCGATATTTTAGTTACTTTTCTGGTTTCACGTCTTTGCTAGGTATAATAAATAAAAATTCCATCTTGATCCGAGAATAGATGAAAGAGGAATAGAATACCATGTACAATTATGCAATTATGCAAATTGTGCAAAGGGACCAGAGGATAAATATGTATCCATATCTGTGAATACTGGAAAATCAAACTCTTCTGTTGGTATCAAACATATATATTTGTGTTAATTAATCTTTCGGGTTGATCTTGAATGAGGGAAAATAACTACATTATTAACAGATTTAGTTATAGGTGTAGAGTTCTTCCCCTTAGAAAATTAAACGATATTTATATACTTTGCTTGTTTTACAAACACTGACAGACAGACACAAGTGACTCTCTATAGTTAAAACAATGCTATCAATGCTATTGGGAAACAGTTCACTCGATACATATCTAATACAGTGGCGGAGCGTCAAATTTCAGCAAAGATGGACCCCCCCCCCCCAGTGTAAAATAGGTAGGGGTCAGGAAATCGCATTTCAAATAAAATAATCTTGATCAGAAATTACGTACAGTCCTGTACATGGGCGCCCGCAGGGGGGTGCAAAGGGGTGCAAGTGCACCCCTCTGGATTCTGAGTAGCCAAATTCTAGCCAATTTTTTGCACATCAGATCAACTAAAATCTAAGTAGCAACTGAACAAGTAGTACTTCCTCAGAAGACTGAAGTACAGTTGTAGTATACTCCTATCAGATCAGGGGCGTAACAAGGTATCCATGTGCCCAGAGGCGTCACTAGGCAGGTGCGGGGGGTGCGGTCCGCACCGGGTGACACCCGATAGGGGGTGACACCCAAGTGTAAAAAGGCACTTTAAAAAAAAAATAAAAATACCAACTTTAAAATGTGACAGAAGCAAAATCATAAAGCTTAGAAATTGTTGAATAAAATTATTCTAAATGGGAAAACATCAATAGCAAGATTTTCTTCTACGATAAATAGTGGACATGTCCACAACGAGAAACTCGAGAGAAGACTGAAGAACATTTATTAGGCTTTCAAATTAGGAACATTTTGGGAGCAGGACATTAGCTTCAAAAAATTGACAAGGACGTCATTGCTATGATTGACGTATAGATGGGAAAAACATCTTGTATTATAGACTGCTTACTATCGCATTGTTTCTAGCAAAGAAAAAGTTGGTATATAGTGGCGAACTGAAGAAGACTTTTCATTAAATAATGAAATTTTTTTTCTTGGCATTGTCGAAATGTTATCCAAATATGAGCCAGTGCTGAAATAATAACTTATACGATCGAAAGTCAGCGATGAAAAAAAGTTACTTTCCAAACTTGTACCAAAAATATATATAAATGTTTTAGCAAACCAGTTAAGGGCTATACTTATCAGAGATGAGAGACATAAAAGCTGCAAGGTACTCTGGTATCTTGTATTACAGCAAACATAACATAGATCTCTGAAGTTGTAAGATATATTAACAGTAGCAATGGTAATGTTGAAATGAAAGAAATATAGGATATTCCTCTTAATGTGGGCCAAATCTGGTGTATCGGTTCTGATAATTTAAAACGACTGAAAAGAGATTGGCTTAACGTATCGATATGATGAGCTCAGGGACATGGTAATGCAGCTACAATGTCAAGGATTCATGAAGAAGTGCAGGCAGTAATAAATGAAGAACAGAAAAGAAACTTGAATGGATGTGTACACCGTTTACTTAAGCTATGTGGTCCAAATTCTTAATCGGAAAATATTTTCTAATTATACTTTTTTGGTTCTCTAGAAAAAGGGTTTTCTTTCTTTGCCGCTAATACTAATAGATAGGATAATATAATTAATGATAGCGTGTCATATGAACAACTCGCTGGTGTGCTCATGGTGTTGCTGTTAGACCCATGAAAGAACGATTTTATGAAAGTGTGACGGCGAAAATCTTTGCCGTCTCTCTGAAAATACAAACACTAGAGGCGCAGCACAAATATGGTTGCCAGCTGTCTGTGAATACATGCATAACTTTCATTGCTTGACTTTCTTATTGGCAGTTTTACTCAAAAAAAGTAAACTAAACACAAAAGTACCTTCAAATTAAAGTGTTCATTATTTTCAAAGTGGTGGCTAAGCTCGAGCACTTAAACATTTACTCTACGAAACATGTGAAAAGTTAGCTCAAAATGTTATTAAGATAACTTTTCTCAAATCAAACTAGCATGTTAATGCAAAAGAAAAATACGTTTTAACAATATGGAAATATCAGGAAAGTATTCTTAAGATTTACTATTCAAATAGAGAGCAAGAAGTTAATATAGAGTGCATCAATCTCTTTTATATTGGGCCTGACAGCAAGATATGTAAACAGAAATAATAAAACTAGAATACTAGAATGCAGCAAAGTTTTGAAAGACGACAACGAATCTCTACCAGCCTTTGAATTAAACCTTTAACTGTTTCTTGCCAAATGCATGTTTACAAGGCGTCATATGAAAAGAAGCTTTGCAAAACTAAATTTAACTAACAACGCTCTCTGATTAAAACATTAACTAACAACGTTTTCTCATTAAAACATCAACTAACAACGTTCTCTCATTAAAACATCAACTAACAACGTTCTCTCATTAAAACATTAAATGAATGATAACGTTCTCTCATTAAAACATTAACTAACAACGTTCTCTCATTAAAACATCAACTAAAAACGCTCTCTCATTAAAACATTAACTAACAACGTTCTCTCATTAAAACATTAAT
This sequence comes from Biomphalaria straminea, assembly GCA_021533235.1. NCBI lineage: Eukaryota > Metazoa > Mollusca > Gastropoda > Planorbidae > Biomphalaria > Biomphalaria straminea. Next base: position 5,498 of record JADKLZ010051948.1, on the reverse strand, counting down.
TAACAACTATGTTTTGAAATCAAATCAAGCAATTCTGTCCATTGAAATCCAAGTCGCAAGATATATTGAGTTTAAAGTTTTTTATAAGTTTTCTAATTTGAAATCATGAAAAGGAAATTTAAATATTTATTTTCTAAAGTTGAATTAAACCTTCAACTGTTTCTTGCCAAATGCATGTATACAAGGCGTCTTGTGAAAAGAAGCTTTTCAAAACTAAATTTAACTAACAACGTTCTCTCATTAAAACATCAACTAACAACGTTCTCTCATTAAAACATTAACTAACAACGTTCTCTCATTAAAACATCAACTAACAACGTTCTCTCATTAAAACATTAATTAACAACTACTTTTTGAAATCAAATCGAGCAATTCTGTCCATTGAAAATGAAGTCGCAAGATATATTGAGTTTTTTTAATAAGTTTTCTAATTTGAAATCCTGAAAAGGAAATTTAAATATTTATTTTCTAAAGTTATTGTTAACTTATATATGTTAAAAAAAATTCTTTAAAACTTTTGTACCTATCAATATACTTTTCATTAAGTTGCATTTTTCATTAGTTGTCCTCATGAAACTACCACTATATGTGATATATATGATTATAATATTCAAAAGTTTCCATCAAGAGCTGTTTAATGTTTACTTAGGAAAGCATGCTCAGTTTGTTTTTAATTTCTTTCTATTTAAAAAATCGTAGATGTTAATGTATGTAATGATTAACGATAATATGTAAGAGAAAAAAACATAATCGATACTCATTTAAACTTTGTGGAGCAGCAATCAACGAACTGTATTATCGCGCAAAAAACAACAACTGAACAACGATAGTTTTTTATTTGAAGAATAAGTGGAACGCTGGGGGGGGGGGGGTAACACCCTGATTTTACCGCACCGGGTGACACCCACCCTAGTGACGCCTCTGCATGTGCCCGTGTTCAAGAATATCTTGGTTGGCCCCCTCCCACAAATAAGATTAATGTAGAGTGTGACAGAACAAGACGTATTGGCCACAAGAAAAGACGCCAGGCAAAAAAAAAAAAAAAAGATGAAAATAGATTTTCTATCAAAACACAAGAAAAGAAAAAAACTTCGAGTGGATGGTTTTGAGGTCATACGATGAGAATGGGCATTGGCATGGCTCGTATTGGTTTCAAAATCAACCACCGCTGGAATTCGTTGTTGGAATAATTTAAATCGGCACTCGCTGAACCTCCAAGAAAACATTTAAGATCTAAATTTCATTTATCCTTGACAAAAAAGACAGAGAGGAGTAGAGAAAGACAGTCGACAGATCGTGTATGGTACCCAAGTGATTCAACAGACCAAGGAATAGCTGTGGTGGTTAGATTTTTTTACAAATAATCTTTTTTTTTTTTTAGTTTCCTCTTGAATAAAGATATTAAAACAAAAATAATATTGTTCCAATTAGTGGTCTAAATTAAAATAAAAAGGGTATTTTAGGAGATAAAATATTTAAAAAAAAATTGTAATTGCATCCATTGGATCAGTCATGTAATTATGTTTTCAATTCAGCTAGACATATAACTCGGCTGTGCGATAGAAATATACTTACCATTTGTTGTTTGTTTTGCTTTTAGCTTTCGTAATTCGCTTTGATCCTATCACGTGACTGGACCAGTTAGTATCAAAGTGGAGGGAATAAAGGGGTTTCTTTATGATCGTTTTATAAATGCATTTTTTTTTAGAGTTAAGGATTTTGCAAGGGGACTAATTCAACTTATACCACACATTTGTCAAGTACGAGTTTTTTCCCTTGTTCAAACTACCAAACAGAAAATAACGTGTGCAAACTTTTTACCATACAGAGTGAGTTGATATGAGCTTTGCTTGACTTTACTGACTCAATTCTTTTTTTCCCTTGCTTTTATTTTTTATATTTCTTTGTACATAAGTTGCATTGCAGACTTATAGTTCTTATAGATTGGGTCATGAAGACAGCAAAAGATCAGAATCGGAACGGTATACAGTGGACACTGTGGAAACAGCTAGACGACCTTGACTTTGCAGATGACTTGGCTCTTCTTTCTCGCACTCAACAGCAGACGCAGGAAAAGAGAGATGTCGTTGTGCAAAAGAGCAAGGTGTCCAAGATATAGACATCCAACAACACATCCATTAAAGTCCAATGTGAGGCATCCAACAACACATCCATTAAAGTCCAATGTGAGGCGCTGGAAGAGCAAGGTGTCCAAGATAAAGACATCCAACAACACATCCATTAAAGTCCAATGTGAGACGCTGGAAGAGCTGGAAAGCGTCCCCTATCTCGGCAGTATCCTGGACCACCATGGAGGAACGGATTCATATGTCAGAACCCGCATCGGTAAAGCTCGAGCAGGCATTCCATCAGCTGAAGAACACCTGGGGATCTAGGGAAATAAGCACCACCACCAAGGTCAGGCTCTTTAACACCATTGTTAAGCCAACACTACTGTATGAAGCAGAAACCTGGAGAACCACTAACACCACGGCAGACATTAATGGTTGACCATTCACGTGCACCCCTTTGAATTCTGGGTAGCCATATTTTAGCCAACGTTTTACACCTTAAATCAATTAACTTTGCAAAGAAGCAACTTAACATGTAATGCTACCATTAAAATAAAGTTAATAGGTATAAGCTATTGTAATAGTCTATGATAGACTAATCTGTAGTTAATGTCCGACCATGTACGCTTGCCATTCAATATTCTATAACACGTTAGTCTTAACGATTTGTTTTCATTTGCATATAATTATTAGTTATCATTATATTTAGTAAAGACCTAGAAAATGATAAAGAATTATTTTGTCTTAGGGTAAAAAAATCTTGCCAGCTGTCTTTTGATTTGATATATGTGAAAGTTTCTTTGGACAAGATTGAAGAGTGTGGTTATCTTGGTAAATGTATTTACGTCTTGCGAAGTTGAGGTCAGGGATAGCAGGTTAAACACGTCAAAACGTTGATTTGTATCGACGGAGTACTGGCAGCAGCATGAAATATACGAGCAGCAGTAGCACGAATTAACTGCATTTTCTTAATATTTCATTAATAAAATGCAGATATCTCTGGCACCGAAGAGATGTGTTTGAGCGATGTATTTGTTGATGGCAATTGTGCTCGATAAGAATTCATTGGTTTGGTAAGAGAGACGCACTGCCTGTGTCCAACTTCATTATCAGCGAATACATTATGTACATTTTTCACATGGACAAAATATTCGGCCAAAGCTATGATGGCTGCCCTGTGATGGGTAGCATTTAAAACTGTGTTCAGGCAAGGATTCCTGAAAAATATCCTAAAGCAGACATTGTCCGTTGCGAGTCCCACATACTGCAATTTATTATTATTGACCAGAATGCTGTTAGTGTCATCCAGAAGATTATCTTTTTTCTTCCATAACAGCCCCAAGAGAGAGAGCGTTGATGCTAAATTTAACTCTTTTGTGTGAAACACAATTGACTGAGAAATATGAAATCATTCGCGCTTTAAGTAACAACTTTGAGAAGATCTTTCACTGCTTGGCGTTTTTTAAATAATGGCTGTAAGTGAAACATGACAAACTGCACGTGTAATCAGTGCCTGCTTCTTATGTATTTCTGATTTGTCGTTTAATTGTCAATTATTCCTCTTTTCATTAACCACTTTCCATGATGTTGCAGTATGTCCATCTTAGCATAATTGACCACTTAACACAGGCACATTAATGATATAATAAAAAAAAAATTAAAAAGGCGAGACTACTGGCAGGCAAACGGGGTATTCAGTTGTATGTTACCGAAAATTTGAAGTCGACAGACACATCGAGATTAACAAACAAAAATGTGTTTGGATTTCGGTAGTCATTACAGAATATTACTTTACATTACATTACGTAACTTTGTGCGTTAGTTTCTTCATTAACGTTTCGCTTTTCAAGCAATAATAATGCTCAGTTCAACTTGTTTTGTTTACACTACTATCACCACTGCAGATAAGCATTCATCGCCGGCTAGTCCATCACGACGAGAAGCAATGCAGTAGTAAAGTTATTGACAGTTTTGGCAACGTTTTGCATCTTTTGTTTGATTAACCGTCGGGATAATTGGGCCTCACAAATAAACTTACGAAATTGTTAGTTTTTTTTTAATTTCATGAAACAAGTATTTAGTGTGAACTTAATATCACATAGGTATGGGTGGCGTGGTGCGCCATTTCTTTTATCTAATATTTTTTTGCAATAAAAACTTTGACTTTGATCCATGAATGGCGACTTGCACCTCCCTGCAACAAATCCTGCGGGCGCCCATGCTCCTGTAATCAGCAGAAATACGCTGTATTATGATCATTGTATATATTTCATCCGTTTAACATATTACTGGTTTAACCGTCACACTAAATGAGTTATTTAAATGAAAATTATAGAAGACACCTTAAATGCGAACATTTGTAAGGTTATTCCATTACAGAGCTTGTATCTACTCAATCTATCAGAGCTTGTATCTACTCAATCTATCAGTGTTTATACAAAATTTAAACACGTTATTTCTCCCACACTCTTTCTTGGATTAAGTAAAAACATCGCACATTAGACATTGGCGTTGACAATACATGAATCAATAAAGAAGAAAATTAAACTATTCTTGAATTAATTACTGGCAATTTATTATTTTGTTTGATACTATGATGATAAAATGGGAGCCCCGATATTCAGAGATATGACTAAATATGTAGGATTTTATCCTCTTAGATAATTGTTCACGCTATTTCCACACACCCATTCTGGTATCAAGTTGAAACATTTCACAATTATTTATTTTATCTAACAAAAAAATGAATCAATTTTAAAAATGACCAATTTGTCAAATAATTATTGCTAATAAATTATTTTGTTTCATTTTGAAAACTGGAAAAAAAAATTCTACAATTGATATAGTTTTTATATTGGAGTTCTTCCCCTTTAGTAACAATTTTTATATTTTGCTAGTTCAGGTTGTCCTTAGTACTTGGTACATCGTATTACTATTTAGCCATTCTTTTCATCCGTTGTTTTTCCCAACGGAACTGTCTCTCCGCCCCTGAAAATGTTTGGCCAGACAGAATTCTCTATGTTACCTCTTCCTACAGTCCTGGCCTTCAATTGAAGTGGGTCACCGCCTTCACCGTCCGGCACCGTTTTTGTGTGTTATCGTATCGCTCACGTCTGCTGATAACTTCTTTAAGATTGCCTGTGAAGAGCGGTACCATTGCCTCATTGGAGTCTTTTTTTTTTTCAATAGTGTTTTTTTGTTTCGTTGCTGACACCAAGGTTAACTTTTTAGTGGTAAGTCGGGGAAGTTTTTTTTGTTTTTTTTTTCTAAAACTCACAAATTACAGTTAGGCCAATACCAAAATCAATAGGAGCTTTTGATTATTATTATATTAAACAATTTTTTCCCCATTTGCAAGCCAATATTTGATAGGTGTTAGTTGCTTTCAAACTGATCAAATTTGATATATATATATTAATATATATA
>JADKLZ010051929.1:0-12861 GCA_021533235.1 Biomphalaria straminea | reverse complement strand
CTTTTCCTTTATCTAATTCTCCCACCTCCCAATCTCTCTCTCTCTCTTTTCCTTTATCTAATTCTCCCACCTCCCAATCTATTTATCTCCCTCTTACTTTCTCTAATTCCACCCAACTCTATCTTTCTCTCTCTCCTTTCTCTAATTCTTCCTCCCCCTCCAATCTCTCTCTCTCCCATTCTCTCTTTGTATTCCACACACGTATTTAACTGCATGTACTTCATGTATCAATTACAGCCTTTCTCCTTCACTCCTGTTTTTCAATTCTCCTACCCTCCCCTTTACAAGTCTAACACATTCCCCCCCTCTCTTTACATCCCCGACCCTCCCCTCCTCTCTCGCATTAATGCCGTCACCCCGTCCAATAACAACAACAAATAACAAATCAAATCAATTACAAACTCTCGAGTCCCTCTCTCCATCCAAATCGTTGATGAAATCAATGCACCGCACAGCGGCGGTGTTGATCCGCGAAATAGTTCCGTTGCTGCCCTTTCATCTCTGACCTCAAGCACACAGATACCGTCGTTGACTCTGTGTTTTTATGTTTAAATATCCGTCCACGTTGTAGTGGAATAGTTCGCAACAGAATTATTAATGAGTTGTTTCTTGCAGAGTTGTATCTAGTTTTTAATTAGAAGTGCTGCATATAATTGGACGACTTTTTAAAGTATAAGATTCTTTACTACTTAGAGTGGAATCAAGGGACTTTTTATATATTCTATTAGCGGTAGTGGTTTAAGAGCGATAATCAAAATGTCATTGTTAATAAACAGTTCCATTTCTGAATAAGCGTACGTTATATGTATACATTATATGAATGCAGCGGCGTAGCTAGAAATTTGCCATCATTTGGGGGGCCGGGGAGCTTCACCTTTTTGGGGGCCCCTGTATTTTGCATAATATTTAATATCTAAAGTAAAAAAAACTCTAATTTGGGGCCCCCCTCAAGTGGGAACCCAGGGAGGAATTTTCAAATTCTCCCCCTCCTCCCCAAACCCTTGCTACGCCACTGTATGAATGTATGCATGAATACTCTATCAGATGCAAGCGTGGGCAACAGAGGGAAGATGTTTTAATCCAACTTGAGTTAACAAGAGCAAATAAACGGTGACATTCATTTGTTTTACGTATTTCAATGTGAAGATGTCTTGATGTTACGATGAGATTGTGTTGATCAGACAATGCGTTTCTGATGTTATAATTTTGTGTAAATTTCTGTTTTAAACTATTACTGAAAACTCATATAAAATCATCAAGCCGGAGATTCAAATACAAGTATTAATTCAAACAGTGAGGATCATCTCGATTCTTGAATAAAATAAACACTGCATAACAAAATTAAACAACTAAACCATCTTCATTCAAACTCATAACTACAATTAGATCTACAAATAGTTCTGGTTCGGGCACGTTAATTAGCCTCAACGTGGCGCCCGCGTGGAAACGGCTACCAGAGGAAATGGCTATCCTAAAAAAGTAAAAAAAAACATAACTCCAGTGACGACGAGTCCACCTCTTGCACGGCGCGGGGTTGAAAGAAAGCTCCCACGACCCTGTCACAAATCCAGGCGCCGTTCCTCAAGGGAGCGTTACAATAATGGCGTATCCTACACGGTTAGCGTGGTATAACGAAGGAAAATGGCGGCTGCCCCGGTATTACTTGGCCTTCGGCCATGATCTAGTCCATGCGCCCGGAGTGCAAGTGGTATTGGAAACAGAAATGTCCTTAGGCATTGACTCGGGTCACTTCCAGACAGACCTGTGGTCAGACATGTTTTTTTTTTTTTTCACTATTTGATATTTGTTCTCGGACGGATTCAGACAGGTGTTTTTTTCAAACTTAGAGCTCGAAGAGCTTGCGGCTCAGCTCTTAGACTATCACACGGTTCTACAACAAACTACAACTTAACTCAATGAGATTTGTTCTACAACTGACTTTTATTTGTCCTTTCCAAGCTTCTTTATTCATCAACCTCTCTTGCGAAAAGGCCACACTAATTCTTCACTGCTCCTTGGTCATTGAGTTCCTCCTTTTCCAAGAAGGTATGCTTGCTGAAAGAGCACTTCAACAATACGTTGCTAAGGAGATGGTTGCAGGAAGCTAAAAACAAACTTGGCTTCATTATGCTATGTGACATAAACCAATCCAAACTGGTCAAAACTTATGAAAAAAATTTTTTTCCGGTTTAAAAAAAGTTTCTTTTCTATCCTTGCAATATATATAAGGTAACAAGGGGCAAATAGGGTAACGATCATCTGTTTCTATAACGAGGGTGTCATGTGGCCGGCACAACATTGATTAATGCTAGGTACCCATTAAGGTTTGATGTGCTCAAAGGCGTCCTTTGAAGGAAGATGCAAATCTCAGTGCTGTTCAGGATTCGAACTTGAGGCCTCTTAGGTTTTGGAAGACCGGTGCTGTAACTTAGTGTAACACTCAACCACCACGCCCCTTCATTGAAAAAAAAAAATAGTTCGTATAACTCTCAAAGAAGATTGCCGCCAGAGAAATGGCGCCCAGATTAAACCAATGCTTATCACTAGTATGGACATGATTTTTAAAAGATTATTCAAAAACGTCTAAACCAATTTCGTAAATATTTATTTTCCATGATATTCCATTATTCTCTAAATCTTCAGTTTTCAAACATATAAAATTCTTCGTTAAAAAAAAAAAAAAACATTTTTCACAAAATGAAAAGAAATATTCCACGAAGGTTAATAAAGAGGGTTGGTTGGGTATTTCTTTCTTTTGTTTAATGGCATGATTGTATCTGGCAAAATGCCAAGGATGAAATCGGGTCGTTTGGATAAATGTTTATTCTATAAAACACACTGACGCATTAACGTAGAGTGGATGCAGATAACTCAGAATAGAAGATAATAATATTTATAAATAAACTCAGATTAATCATTATGTATTCTTTCGTTGACCTAAACTCGACAGACGGACAGACATCACAAAGACAATAGTTTGAAGTCATCAACTGATCTAAAATGTGCATTTGTAAAGCTTCGCCATGGACTTGTTTAGTTGTAGAACGACTATAATTCATCCGGTGAAGCACTTTTTAGTAAGTTTATGTCAACTCGCTCTGTCTGTCTGTCTGGCTGGAGGAAGGATGCCCCCTCAGAAGTCTGGTCGACAACTGGGAGGGTAAGAGACGTCTCAAAAACCGGCCCTGCTTCATGCATGTGGCGCGTGGGCTGGTCAGAGAGATGAATCTACCGGTAGAGCGGGCTGCTCTTTCCCCGACCGGTGCCTTCCCCCCTGACAAAGCTTTCTGCATGCTGACGATGCAAAGGAGCTTGATCGACCCAGCAGTCACTAAACAGTGCGATCCTAAACGGCTATTACAAACCGCCAGAGATACCATCGCTTCGTACCCGGCCGGAGTGACCACTATCTTCGCGGATGGCTCCGTGAGGACGCTCGAGGGCACTACCAGGGCTGGATATGGGGCGGTGGTGCGACTCTCAGGCAACCCCGAAAGTGTGGAGCTAAGTGGGCCCTGCAGTGGCAAGAGCAGCACCGAAGCTGAACTCGAAGCAATGCTCGCAGCATTGGCGTGGGTAGCGGAAAGAGATGGGGATGGATCCACGACCCCAGCGGACGTGGTCATCTTTACCGATTCAATCTCTGCCCTCGATGCCCTTGAAGGGCAGCACGCAGGCTTCGGACGGGTAGAAGCACTCCTCGCAGTGGTGGAGCGCCTTCTGCAGCTCAATGTAAATAGTTTTATACAGTGGGTTCCATCCCATTGTGGTCTGGTCAGTCATCAGAGGGCTGACTTTTTAGCGAAAACCGCGGTAGCAACGAGCACCTTAAATGATGAACCGTACAGTCTTGCGACCGTACGATCCCTAGCCGACAACAGATTGTTGGCACAGTGGTACGCTAGCTGGGACGCTTCCGAAAAAGGCCGAGAGCTTCACAAGCAGATGAGTAGACCAGACCGAAAGGACGCATGGTGGACGCTCTGCCGTGCGGAACAGGCAGTCCTAGCCCAGTTCCGAGTCGGGCATTGCCCAATTGGTGTGTACTTTGGGCGATGGAGGGAAAATTTCGACACACGGTGCCGCCATTGCTTCGAGGACGATGAGACAATAGAGCACATTCTCCACGAATGTCGCGCTCTGCAAGATGAACGATCGGGACAAGGTAATGAGAGAGAGAACTGGTCCATGTGTGGCAAAGGGTCTGTCCTTGTACGGGGATAAGGCGACCCTACAACTCACTGCACGCTTCCTCTTCCGTGCTCTACGGGAGTAATCTCAGCACGGTTTATTTCAAATGGGGTATCTGATTCGGTTAAAAAGTTTGCACACGTATTTTATCCAACACCCACTCTCGGATCAAGCTGAAAATTTGCATAATTATTAATTGGGGTTGACATTACATGAATCAATTAAAAAAAATAATTAGTATATAAATTAGTGGTTAATTATTATCTTCTTTGATACAATGAAAATTAATCATCTAGTATTGACATATATGGTTAAATATGTTAGGTTTTGTCCCCTGTAATTGTTAAACATGTTATTTCTTCCAAACCATTCACTGATTAAGTTAAAACTTTAATTTATTATACTTAATAGAACAAGAATAACTTAAAAACCTATTAGTGAATTTATAATTGGTAATTAACTATTTTGTTTCATATTGTGAAAAACGAAAATGACTTTTAAATTATCGAGATTCATAGATGATTGTGTGGTAGATGAAACATTTATGGTTTTGGCTCGCTTTTCTCCCAGAGCTGAGGTATTTGCTTTGTACTTAGCTTTTCTGGTCATCACCTCTCCAGTTAGTGCGGTCTAGTGCAGGGGTCGGCAACCTGCGGCTCGCGAGCCACATGCGGCTCTTTGAATGTTAAGCTATGGCTCTTTAGTTCCATACTGAAATTTTATTGACAAAAAAAAAAACCTTTCAAAAATTGTTCTGATTCGATTCCATCTCTCTGCCACTTGTACTCGCTTTTTAGAGCACCCCTCCCCATGTCTTGAAATGTAACATATTTGCAGGTGGAAGATAGTCCACGTTCCAAAAGAAGAACTTCTAGAGTTGCTGCCGCTCTCGTGACAAACCAGAGGAAAAGATAGAGCTAATGTCGTGTTAAATACATTGAAGACGACAAAAAAAAATCGATATAAATAATTCTTTTTAATAGCAACTAATGGACAGGAAGCAAAAAGGGGCAACTAAGATTCTTTGGCGCAAAATTAAACCATGAAATTTTTACGTTTCACTGCATTATATTCACTGCAGAAGCGCTTTGTGTCCAAACATTTCCCAATGAAATTGTTGAGGTCATGAATTTGTCAATCACGATTTGTAACAGAATCTTTTTTAAAAGTACTCTACCATCGTCAGTTTAAAGAATTCGTAACGAAATGTTCGGAAGAAAAAAATCTTGTGGCTCTTTAGAAACGTTGAAATTTTGTAAATTGTAATTTTTGGCTCTTGCGACTCACAAGCTTGCCGACCCCTGGTCTAGTGTTCTGTCTTCCCTGTAGCCATTGTATAGCTATTGAAAGCTCAGTTAGACAGCTAAACTATCATTGAAGAATTCTGTTTGCATACAAACCGCATCACATTGAGTGTATTAAAGCTGCTGCTCGTTAAGATAACAACTTATGTCGACCAACCCAAGCAGATGTCTTCTAAGACACCTAAATAGTCTTCTGAGTCAGCTAATACAACTTACAAGACGTTGGGTACCTTGACTTGAGAAAAGTCAATAGCGGTTGGTCGTTGTGCTTGTCTCATGGTGCCATCATTAACCCTCGGCCAATGCTGAGCGTCTGCCTCATAAGCCCTAGGATGCGCAAGGAATAAATTTTAAATTTGATTGATGTATATTAAATCCTGTCTTTTAAGAAATAAGTTTATGCACATATTTAACTCTTTCTCTCCGTAATTATTTACCACATTCTAGTGAAATCATCGATGGTACCATCAGTTAGGAGAGAAAGAGTTAAAAAAGACGGTTGAGTCGCAACATTTTAAACGGAAAAAAATATCATTCAAATGTAAATAAAAAGTATCCCTATTAGACCTTGCTCATCTGTTCCTATTACTGACGAGGGTGTGATGTGGCTAGCACAAGTATCAACCACTTTTGCTTCTCTAACTAATGTCAGAAAACAAAAGCTCAAAGTTCAAAATCGTGTTTAAATTTGAGACCTTCGATTAGTTAAATAACCACTTGACCACTCACCCCTACGCCTGGTCACTAAACAATATTCAATACATTTTTCTTGCAACAAGTCCATTATTAAAAAGTTTGTAAGTCACAGAGTAAGCTTATACATTGTCCCGATAAAAGCAATGTGGATATATGCAAGATTACTTATTGCCCTGTTAAAAGTAATGATGCTAAATGCAAGTGTACATATTGCCCTCTTAAAAGCATTGTGGCTAAATCAAGTGTACCTATTGCCCTGTTTAAAGCAATGTGGCTAAATGCAAGTGTACCTATTGCCCTGTTTAAAGCAATGTGGCTAAATGCGAATGTACATATCGCCCTGTTAAAAGCAATGAGGCTAAATGCAAGTGTACCTATTTCCCTGTTAATAGCAATGTGGCTAAATGCGAATGTACATATTGCCCTGTTAAAAGCAATGAGGCTAAATGCAAGTGTACCTATTTCCCTGTTAATAGCAATGTGGCTAAATGCGAATGTACATATTGCCCTGTTAAAAGCAATGTGGCTAAATGCGAATGTACATATTGCCCTGTTAAAAGCAATGTGGCTAAATGCAAGTGTACCTATTTCCCTGTTAATAGCAATGTGGCCAACTGCGAATGTACAAATCGCCCAGTTAAGAACAATGAGGCTAAATGCAAGTGTAACTATTGCCCTGTTTAGAGCAATGCGGCTAAATACATGTGCAATGAAGTAAAACATCCAGACGACGTCACGTCTGCTACAAACACTTCAGGGTGCAGATAACCGCACGATACACTTCAAACTAACTGAATCCTTGAGCTATGTTAGTGAGCTGAAGATGAAGAGATTAGACACTTTAAAGTGCACTGACTTACAGCTGTAAGATTGAACACAAATACAAAGTTTCAACTGATACTGAGCGAAAGCATACTTTTTGCTTTTATTCTATATCCTCATCTAAACCAGCATTTTTACTTTAAGTGTTCTTCAAAACTATACCCCCGCCACATAATAACAATGAATCAGCATATAATCAAATATACCCTTTTAGTCCTTGTAATCTATAGGGCAGATGATGAAATAGCATTCTATTGGTCGACGGGTTAACTAGGGTAGCATGTAGCTACGACCAATTGCATTTACTTTAATTTTGAAGTTCAAACCCAGGGCCCCTCGGTTGGGAAACCTAGAGTCTGATAACTCAATCACCACCTCACCTAACCCGGTAGTCTACTTACGTGCCCCTTCCAAACCTTGTGGTCTATAGGGCAGATGATGTAGAGGTCAAATGTTTCTGTGGCCTATGGTTAACGAGGGTGTCATGTGGCCAGAACAACGAACAACCGCCTTTACTTTTCCCCAAATAATGTCAAGTACTCATTAGAGTTGGGTGGACTCATATATCCCGAAATTAAAAATACCAGTCTTTACCAGGATTAAAACCTGGGACCCCCGGTTTGGAAGCTAAGTGCTTTACCGCTCAGCCACTAAGCCTCCACTCAGTAGTTTGGGGCCCAAATATCTCAGGTGTTGGGCCTTGCACCATACTACGTTGGACAACGACATTCACAGTAACAACGAAATCGTACGTACTTTCTCTTGTTTATTAAAACCAACTAATTTACATTACTGTACACTGCAGCGCAAGTAAGCTAGCAGCTAGACCTCCCATTAGTTCATGCCTCCACCCACTTGTTCGAGTCCTCAGCGGAGGTATCGATTACAGGCTACTCTGATATGCACGGATGATTTCACGGACCAGTGAACAAAGAGCACAGTTACAGTCAGTGCTGGTCCACGAGTCAAGGGGGAGGGAAGTCAGGGGCATTAACTCTTTCCTTTTAGGCTTGATGCCCGGATTGTCTTCTCTTTTCTGCACTTGGTGTTCAAAGAGTTAAAAAACAAGGTCGAAGTGTTTGTGTGTGGGGTGAGAAAAGGAAAAAAAAGGGGGGTGGGGCGACTAGTAATAGGTAGATATCTACGAGCATAATAAAGTATAGGAGCGGAAAGAGAGCTCTCTGAGGGTCTTGAAGTACGGACTAGAAGAAAAGACAACGGAGTTGGTATCCAGTAATTAAAAAGGCCTCCCCAGGACTCGATCAAGCAGAAAGCTAACCTTTAATTATGTCATATCGTATGACTTAACCTTAATTGTTTGCAGTCGTGGGCAACGGTTTTGAGTTCAATAAACTCGCCTACCTACGCTGACAAGCAATAGCAGAGCATTGATAGGGCAGGACTGTTTGGTCGATTGTATGCGCTTCCGAGTCTCATCACGATGGATTTAAGTTCGAATCCTGCTTGCTGTCATTTCCTGTCGTCTTGAAGACGGTTCGGGTTGAGGGCCTGCCTTAACGATTGCGGAGCCCTATGCGAAACGGATAGCCTGGGACCCAGTCTGAGTAGGGATAAGCATAATGTCAAAATTAAGATTTTTGTATTAGAAAATACATTTGCCTTCATAACATATTTTTATTAAAGGAAAGCTGACAATGTATTATTTTTAAATCGCGACTGGAATAGGCTACCCAAAATATGCATTTTAGTCTATCTTTCCGTAGATTTTTTTCAGTTTTCAACATATTTTAATAATTTCAGATTTCCATGACTTTTTCGTATACTCTTGCAATTTCATGAGATTTCCATGGTTTAATTTAATAATTTACACCTAGAATTAGCGCGGTACCTATGAAAGTGCGGGGCCCACTGCGGCCGCATAAGTAGCAGTGGCCTAAAGCCGGCCCTGATGACGAGGCAGTACAAGAAAAAAAATGAACAATCATATGTTCATTCCTCGACCCTCATATGTTATTGACAGAATACTGTAATACTAGAATTAATGTTTGGCTACATTAAATTTGTTTGTCTTATGTTGGACTGTATCTTCTTATTGGAACCATTTTCTGGCTACGATCAATTTCCGAACACATGTCCAAAAATTCACTTCCTATATTTAGTCAATACATTTTTTTATAACGCATCGTTTTTTTTTTTATTGCAGCCCCTGTTCTTCCGTACTCTATAAACAATTTACACATAAAAAAAATCTACGAACCGTAACACACGCACTTGTCAATCAATAAGTTATTTTTACTCTCAACATTACTCTCCCTTCGTTAAAACTATTTTTAGCAATTATGTACACATATCACATATATTTATAACATTTTTATGCTATACTTTGATAAAATATATCTTGTTTTTTTTAATAAGTAGATAACAATGATCTATTATTTTTAAAAAGTAAAAAAAAAAATAGACATTTTTTGTGTCTCCGTAAATATCATTTCTCTTACTAAACACAGGGTATGTATCAAGTATACTTTGGAATTGATTTTCTGATCTTTTTGTTTGTAGTATTGCTGATAGAGGAGTTCCTTGTCTCTCCCCTGTCTTTCTCTCTCATTCTCTCTCTCTCATTTTCTCTCTCATTCTCTCTCTCTCTCTCATTCTCTCTCATACTCTCTCTCTCATTTTTTCTCTCTCTCTCATTCTCTCTCTCTCTCATTCTCTCTTTCTCTCATTCTCTCTCTCATTTTCTCTCTCTCATTCTCTCTCTCTCGTTCTCTCTCTCATTCTCTCTCTCTCATTCTCTCTCATTCTCTCTCTCATTCTCTCTCTCATTCTCTCTCTCATTCTCTCTCTCTCATTCTCTCCCTCTCATTCTCTCTCTCATTCTCTCTCTCTCTCTCATTCTCTCTCTCTCATTCTCTCTCTCTCATTCTCTCTCTCTCATTCTCTCTCTCTCTTTCTCTCTCTGTCTCATTCTCTCTCTCCCTCCCTCTCTCTCTCCCTTTTATCATCCTCCGCGTCATGTTTGGTTAGCAAAAAAAAAAAAAATCTGTTTCACCTACCTGCTTATTGAACAGATCAATCGATAAGTACGTTTGACCTACTTAGGCAATGGTGTCAGGGCAGTCATGGGTGTAAAAGAGGCATTCTCAAACGTGTAACCACAGGGGCGACGTCCCCATTGGTGGTTGTGTTTGCAGAATTTAATCACCTCCCTCCAATGCACAGTGGCATAGCTCGGGTGGAGGGGGGGTGTCCAAATTTGAAAACCCCCCGGCCCGCTCTTGATGGGGGTCTTAGAATGAGTGACTAAATTTAGTATTGACATTAAATATTACGTCATTATGTCATCAAGTTAAATGTCAAAATGCAGGGGCCCTTAAAGAGGTCAAGATCCCCTAGCCCCCAATTCCCTAGCTACGCCACCGCCCCAGACTTTCTTTCTTTTCCACCACATCTCTATGTGTTCTTATTGATTTGTTTAAATAATATAGACGTATAGACACTTCGTTTTTTGTCTAAAAAAATTATCGTTTATTCGCTTAGAGATGCTATCTGGGGTCATGTGATATTATTTGAGAGCTGTGATTGCACGATAAACGAATGCATTCTACTGGGTTTACTCTGTCAGTCTAAGTACACTCGCTGATCCGCGAAACTGCAGTGTAGGTTGTTACATGGATGTCAAAATCTGTGTTTGTTTCCGAGTGTTGATTCATGTTCTTGGAATTCGACTCGTGAGATTCGAAGTTCTGGAGTGATTTGTGTGATTTATGTACCGAATGTTTTCTTGTGTAACTTGATGAACACACTGTTCAAAGCTGAAATATTTATTTATGGCGGTGTAAGTATTTTCTGAGGTTTTAAATGGCAAAGGTATAATGTCAGGTGATAATGGATTTACGATATGGGGGGGGGGTAAGGGGGTAGGGAAATAATGTTATGTGTATGGGAGGGGGGGAGGAAGGGGGAAGGGCTGCTGAAATTACCTCTATGACAAGATTCTACTTAAGCATTCACCAAGGTTTACTAGAGTGTTGAGCAGACAGCACAACAATAAACTAACTTTACTTTTTTACCTAACAAATGAAAGTACTAGTAAAAGATCAATTTCTCATTTCCATTGTTTCATACTCCTAATACTTTAAGCGGGCACTTTCGGCAAGTACTTTCAGCGAGTACTTTCGGCGAGTTCTTTCAGCGAGTACTTTCAGCGAGTACTTTCAGCGAGTACTTTCAGCAGTACTAGTTTCAATTTAAGGCAAAGTATCATTTCTCTTTTTCTCTTTCTCACTCTCTCTTTCTTACTGATATAGACATATTAGAAGACTAAAGCCGAAAATCATCTCCCTACCAAATGGCATCAGATTGATTTAGAGAATGAGCATAATCATACAAGGAAAACTTTCTCAAGAAGAGTCATGACTAACAATCGATACAATAAATCAAATTCATTTTACTTTCTCTCTTTCTTAATCTAAGTTATACTAAGGCCCTTTCTTTCTCTTTTTTTTTATTCAGTACTGAAGAGATTACATTGCCATTAAAACATTTTTACAGTTTATACAACCGTTCACGTTAAAATTGTTCATAACTGTCCAAACTTGACCGTCACTGGGATGTTCATCGTCTTTCGTTGTAGTTACTGGGATCCTTTCGGAAGGATCTGGCTATATTTCCTATGGAAGCCCAAAGGTTCCAAGAAATATGAAATGTTTGTTCCGTACTGCTCTTGACACTTCAGAGTTCGTATACACCCTATAAAGTCCTACATCTCACTCGAAAAGCATGATCTTAGGAGTGTTGAAGGTCCAAGTCTTTCTTTTCTAGTAAAGTCCAACAGTTCTGGGACACATACACACGCCGAATTTCTTAGATGGTGTGTTGTCAGTACTCGTCATTCTGAGAATGTGGGGGAGACATGTCTAAACAGGCTCCGGTATCCTGTAGTCGCAGATATAGATAGAAGCACCAGCGAGTGGTCAACAAAATATATCATGTTCATTAGAAATTCAAAGATCCAAAACTATCTATAGTCCCATTGATCTGGTGTTTTATACCCAACACTCTAAGCTGAAAAACTGGCCTAATCAACAATGTTCTTGGAGATTAAACTTTAATTACTATATCTTTAAATCATGGTCCATATAAAATGCCATGCAAGCAATCCGTTATTAACACATACTTGTAGATGGAAGATACGACAATTTTTGTTTTAAAGTTCAGATATTAACGACATTATTTTCAACCTTTATCTAGACGGGTTTCACAATCAGCTAGTATCTTCATGTTCAACTCCCCATCCCCCTTTCCCATTAACAATCCCCCCCCTCATCCGTTTCTCTCTGGCTATAAAGGTCAATACACTTTTATCGCTAATCTTCCCTGACAACCGCTGGATTCTATCCCTCCGCCACCCACCCCTCCTCTCACTGTCCTTGCCTAGAGCTTTGGATGATGCCAGTGACCTTGCAATATGCCGTCAAGAAATGCCACGGTGATGACGCTGGGCTCGACAGACGTGACACTGGCTAAGTCTTCGAGTATTTGTTGTCATGGTGGCGAGATCCTTGAAAACCTCGAGTTCTTGTCAAGTTTTTTTTTTTGTTTCTTGTTTTGTTTATTGTTTTTGTTTGGATCGCGGTCAGAACTGACTTGCTACATATCCGTTGAGTATAACGTAAAGGAAATAGAAAGACAGATAGATAGATTGACAGATTGATAGACAGACAAATAGGCAGTCAGAGGACTGACTAATGGACAGATGGACAGACAAACAGATATATACAAAGATAGAAAGATAGATACATAGATAGATAGGTAGACATATCGAGAGACAGATAAACAGATAGATAGATAGATAGATAGATAGATAGATAGATAGATAGATAGA
>JADKLZ010051928.1:0-12861 GCA_021533235.1 Biomphalaria straminea | reverse complement strand
CTTTTCCTTTATCTAATTCTCCCACCTCCCAATCTCTCTCTCTCTCTTTTCCTTTATCTAATTCTCCCACCTCCCAATCTATTTATCTCCCTCTTACTTTCTCTAATTCCACCCAACTCTATCTTTCTCTCTCTCCTTTCTCTAATTCTTCCTCCCCCTCCAATCTCTCTCTCTCCCATTCTCTCTTTGTATTCCACACACGTATTTAACTGCATGTACTTCATGTATCAATTACAGCCTTTCTCCTTCACTCCTGTTTTTCAATTCTCCTACCCTCCCCTTTACAAGTCTAACACATTCCCCCCCTCTCTTTACATCCCCGACCCTCCCCTCCTCTCTCGCATTAATGCCGTCACCCCGTCCAATAACAACAACAAATAACAAATCAAATCAATTACAAACTCTCGAGTCCCTCTCTCCATCCAAATCGTTGATGAAATCAATGCACCGCACAGCGGCGGTGTTGATCCGCGAAATAGTTCCGTTGCTGCCCTTTCATCTCTGACCTCAAGCACACAGATACCGTCGTTGACTCTGTGTTTTTATGTTTAAATATCCGTCCACGTTGTAGTGGAATAGTTCGCAACAGAATTATTAATGAGTTGTTTCTTGCAGAGTTGTATCTAGTTTTTAATTAGAAGTGCTGCATATAATTGGACGACTTTTTAAAGTATAAGATTCTTTACTACTTAGAGTGGAATCAAGGGACTTTTTATATATTCTATTAGCGGTAGTGGTTTAAGAGCGATAATCAAAATGTCATTGTTAATAAACAGTTCCATTTCTGAATAAGCGTACGTTATATGTATACATTATATGAATGCAGCGGCGTAGCTAGAAATTTGCCATCATTTGGGGGGCCGGGGAGCTTCACCTTTTTGGGGGCCCCTGTATTTTGCATAATATTTAATATCTAAAGTAAAAAAAACTCTAATTTGGGGCCCCCCTCAAGTGGGAACCCAGGGAGGAATTTTCAAATTCTCCCCCTCCTCCCCAAACCCTTGCTACGCCACTGTATGAATGTATGCATGAATACTCTATCAGATGCAAGCGTGGGCAACAGAGGGAAGATGTTTTAATCCAACTTGAGTTAACAAGAGCAAATAAACGGTGACATTCATTTGTTTTACGTATTTCAATGTGAAGATGTCTTGATGTTACGATGAGATTGTGTTGATCAGACAATGCGTTTCTGATGTTATAATTTTGTGTAAATTTCTGTTTTAAACTATTACTGAAAACTCATATAAAATCATCAAGCCGGAGATTCAAATACAAGTATTAATTCAAACAGTGAGGATCATCTCGATTCTTGAATAAAATAAACACTGCATAACAAAATTAAACAACTAAACCATCTTCATTCAAACTCATAACTACAATTAGATCTACAAATAGTTCTGGTTCGGGCACGTTAATTAGCCTCAACGTGGCGCCCGCGTGGAAACGGCTACCAGAGGAAATGGCTATCCTAAAAAAGTAAAAAAAAAACATAACTCCAGTGACGACGAGTCCACCTCTTGCACGGCGCGGGGTTGAAAGAAAGCTCCCACGACCCTGTCACAAATCCAGGCGCCGTTCCTCAAGGGAGCGTTACAATAATGGCGTATCCTACACGGTTAGCGTGGTATAACGAAGGAAAATGGCGGCTGCCCCGGTATTACTTGGCCTTCGGCCATGATCTAGTCCATGCGCCCGGAGTGCAAGTGGTATTGGAAACAGAAATGTCCTTAGGCATTGACTCGGGTCACTTCCAGACAGACCTGTGGTCAGACATGTTTTTTTTTTTTTTCACTATTTGATATTTGTTCTCGGACGGATTCAGACAGGTGTTTTTTTCAAACTTAGAGCTCGAAGAGCTTGCGGCTCAGCTCTTAGACTATCACACGGTTCTACAACAAACTACAACTTAACTCAATGAGATTTGTTCTACAACTGACTTTTATTTGTCCTTTCCAAGCTTCTTTATTCATCAACCTCTCTTGCGAAAAGGCCACACTAATTCTTCACTGCTCCTTGGTCATTGAGTTCCTCCTTTTCCAAGAAGGTATGCTTGCTGAAAGAGCACTTCAACAATACGTTGCTAAGGAGATGGTTGCAGGAAGCTAAAAACAAACTTGGCTTCATTATGCTATGTGACATAAACCAATCCAAACTGGTCAAAACTTATGAAAAAAATTTTTTTCCGGTTTAAAAAAAGTTTCTTTTCTATCCTTGCAATATATATAAGGTAACAAGGGGCAAATAGGGTAACGATCATCTGTTTCTATAACGAGGGTGTCATGTGGCCGGCACAACATTGATTAATGCTAGGTACCCATTAAGGTTTGATGTGCTCAAAGGCGTCCTTTGAAGGAAGATGCAAATCTCAGTGCTGTTCAGGATTCGAACTTGAGGCCTCTTAGGTTTTGGAAGACCGGTGCTGTAACTTAGTGTAACACTCAACCACCACGCCCCTTCATTGAAAAAAAAAAATAGTTCGTATAACTCTCAAAGAAGATTGCCGCCAGAGAAATGGCGCCCAGATTAAACCAATGCTTATCACTAGTATGGACATGATTTTTAAAAGATTATTCAAAAACGTCTAAACCAATTTCGTAAATATTTATTTTCCATGATATTCCATTATTCTCTAAATCTTCAGTTTTCAAACATATAAAATTCTTCGTTAAAAAAAAAAAAAAACATTTTTCACAAAATGAAAAGAAATATTCCACGAAGGTTAATAAAGAGGGTTGGTTGGGTATTTCTTTCTTTTGTTTAATGGCATGATTGTATCTGGCAAAATGCCAAGGATGAAATCGGGTCGTTTGGATAAATGTTTATTCTATAAAACACACTGACGCATTAACGTAGAGTGGATGCAGATAACTCAGAATAGAAGATAATAATATTTATAAATAAACTCAGATTAATCATTATGTATTCTTTCGTTGACCTAAACTCGACAGACGGACAGACATCACAAAGACAATAGTTTGAAGTCATCAACTGATCTAAAATGTGCATTTGTAAAGCTTCGCCATGGACTTGTTTAGTTGTAGAACGACTATAATTCATCCGGTGAAGCACTTTTTAGTAAGTTTATGTCAACTCGCTCTGTCTGTCTGTCTGGCTGGAGGAAGGATGCCCCCTCAGAAGTCTGGTCGACAACTGGGAGGGTAAGAGACGTCTCAAAAACCGGCCCTGCTTCATGCATGTGGCGCGTGGGCTGGTCAGAGAGATGAATCTACCGGTAGAGCGGGCTGCTCTTTCCCCGACCGGTGCCTTCCCCCCTGACAAAGCTTTCTGCATGCTGACGATGCAAAGGAGCTTGATCGACCCAGCAGTCACTAAACAGTGCGATCCTAAACGGCTATTACAAACCGCCAGAGATACCATCGCTTCGTACCCGGCCGGAGTGACCACTATCTTCGCGGATGGCTCCGTGAGGACGCTCGAGGGCACTACCAGGGCTGGATATGGGGCGGTGGTGCGACTCTCAGGCAACCCCGAAAGTGTGGAGCTAAGTGGGCCCTGCAGTGGCAAGAGCAGCACCGAAGCTGAACTCGAAGCAATGCTCGCAGCATTGGCGTGGGTAGCGGAAAGAGATGGGGATGGATCCACGACCCCAGCGGACGTGGTCATCTTTACCGATTCAATCTCTGCCCTCGATGCCCTTGAAGGGCAGCACGCAGGCTTCGGACGGGTAGAAGCACTCCTCGCAGTGGTGGAGCGCCTTCTGCAGCTCAATGTAAATAGTTTTATACAGTGGGTTCCATCCCATTGTGGTCTGGTCAGTCATCAGAGGGCTGACTTTTTAGCGAAAACCGCGGTAGCAACGAGCACCTTAAATGATGAACCGTACAGTCTTGCGACCGTACGATCCCTAGCCGACAACAGATTGTTGGCACAGTGGTACGCTAGCTGGGACGCTTCCGAAAAAGGCCGAGAGCTTCACAAGCAGATGAGTAGACCAGACCGAAAGGACGCATGGTGGACGCTCTGCCGTGCGGAACAGGCAGTCCTAGCCCAGTTCCGAGTCGGGCATTGCCCAATTGGTGTGTACTTTGGGCGATGGAGGGAAAATTTCGACACACGGTGCCGCCATTGCTTCGAGGACGATGAGACAATAGAGCACATTCTCCACGAATGTCGCGCTCTGCAAGATGAACGATCGGGACAAGGTAATGAGAGAGAGAACTGGTCCATGTGTGGCAAAGGGTCTGTCCTTGTACGGGGATAAGGCGACCCTACAACTCACTGCACGCTTCCTCTTCCGTGCTCTACGGGAGTAATCTCAGCACGGTTTATTTCAAATGGGGTATCTGATTCGGTTAAAAAGTTTGCACACGTATTTTATCCAACACCCACTCTCGGATCAAGCTGAAAATTTGCATAATTATTAATTGGGGTTGACATTACATGAATCAATTAAAAAAAATAATTAGTATATAAATTAGTGGTTAATTATTATCTTCTTTGATACAATGAAAATTAATCATCTAGTATTGACATATATGGTTAAATATGTTAGGTTTTGTCCCCTGTAATTGTTAAACATGTTATTTCTTCCAAACCATTCACTGATTAAGTTAAAACTTTAATTTATTATACTTAATAGAACAAGAATAACTTAAAAACCTATTAGTGAATTTATAATTGGTAATTAACTATTTTGTTTCATATTGTGAAAAACGAAAATGACTTTTAAATTATCGAGATTCATAGATGATTGTGTGGTAGATGAAACATTTATGGTTTTGGCTCGCTTTTCTCCCAGAGCTGAGGTATTTGCTTTGTACTTAGCTTTTCTGGTCATCACCTCTCCAGTTAGTGCGGTCTAGTGCAGGGGTCGGCAACCTGCGGCTCGCGAGCCACATGCGGCTCTTTGAATGTTAAGCTATGGCTCTTTAGTTCCATACTGAAATTTTATTGACAAAAAAAAAACCTTTCAAAAATTGTTCTGATTCGATTCCATCTCTCTGCCACTTGTACTCGCTTTTTAGAGCACCCCTCCCCATGTCTTGAAATGTAACATATTTGCAGGTGGAAGATAGTCCACGTTCCAAAAGAAGAACTTCTAGAGTTGCTGCCGCTCTCGTGACAAACCAGAGGAAAAGATAGAGCTAATGTCGTGTTAAATACATTGAAGACGACAAAAAAAAATCGATATAAATAATTCTTTTTAATAGCAACTAATGGACAGGAAGCAAAAAGGGGCAACTAAGATTCTTTGGCGCAAAATTAAACCATGAAATTTTTACGTTTCACTGCATTATATTCACTGCAGAAGCGCTTTGTGTCCAAACATTTCCCAATGAAATTGTTGAGGTCATGAATTTGTCAATCACGATTTGTAACAGAATCTTTTTTAAAAGTACTCTACCATCGTCAGTTTAAAGAATTCGTAACGAAATGTTCGGAAGAAAAAAATCTTGTGGCTCTTTAGAAACGTTGAAATTTTGTAAATTGTAATTTTTGGCTCTTGCGACTCACAAGCTTGCCGACCCCTGGTCTAGTGTTCTGTCTTCCCTGTAGCCATTGTATAGCTATTGAAAGCTCAGTTAGACAGCTAAACTATCATTGAAGAATTCTGTTTGCATACAAACCGCATCACATTGAGTGTATTAAAGCTGCTGCTCGTTAAGATAACAACTTATGTCGACCAACCCAAGCAGATGTCTTCTAAGACACCTAAATAGTCTTCTGAGTCAGCTAATACAACTTACAAGACGTTGGGTACCTTGACTTGAGAAAAGTCAATAGCGGTTGGTCGTTGTGCTTGTCTCATGGTGCCATCATTAACCCTCGGCCAATGCTGAGCGTCTGCCTCATAAGCCCTAGGATGCGCAAGGAATAAATTTTAAATTTGATTGATGTATATTAAATCCTGTCTTTTAAGAAATAAGTTTATGCACATATTTAACTCTTTCTCTCCGTAATTATTTACCACATTCTAGTGAAATCATCGATGGTACCATCAGTTAGGAGAGAAAGAGTTAAAAAAGACGGTTGAGTCGCAACATTTTAAACGGAAAAAAATATCATTCAAATGTAAATAAAAAGTATCCCTATTAGACCTTGCTCATCTGTTCCTATTACTGACGAGGGTGTGATGTGGCTAGCACAAGTATCAACCACTTTTGCTTCTCTAACTAATGTCAGAAAACAAAAGCTCAAAGTTCAAAATCGTGTTTAAATTTGAGACCTTCGATTAGTTAAATAACCACTTGACCACTCACCCCTACGCCTGGTCACTAAACAATATTCAATACATTTTTCTTGCAACAAGTCCATTATTAAAAAGTTTGTAAGTCACAGAGTAAGCTTATACATTGTCCCGATAAAAGCAATGTGGATATATGCAAGATTACTTATTGCCCTGTTAAAAGTAATGATGCTAAATGCAAGTGTACATATTGCCCTCTTAAAAGCATTGTGGCTAAATCAAGTGTACCTATTGCCCTGTTTAAAGCAATGTGGCTAAATGCAAGTGTACCTATTGCCCTGTTTAAAGCAATGTGGCTAAATGCGAATGTACATATCGCCCTGTTAAAAGCAATGAGGCTAAATGCAAGTGTACCTATTTCCCTGTTAATAGCAATGTGGCTAAATGCGAATGTACATATTGCCCTGTTAAAAGCAATGAGGCTAAATGCAAGTGTACCTATTTCCCTGTTAATAGCAATGTGGCTAAATGCGAATGTACATATTGCCCTGTTAAAAGCAATGTGGCTAAATGCGAATGTACATATTGCCCTGTTAAAAGCAATGTGGCTAAATGCAAGTGTACCTATTTCCCTGTTAATAGCAATGTGGCCAACTGCGAATGTACAAATCGCCCAGTTAAGAACAATGAGGCTAAATGCAAGTGTAACTATTGCCCTGTTTAGAGCAATGCGGCTAAATACATGTGCAATGAAGTAAAACATCCAGACGACGTCACGTCTGCTACAAACACTTCAGGGTGCAGATAACCGCACGATACACTTCAAACTAACTGAATCCTTGAGCTATGTTAGTGAGCTGAAGATGAAGAGATTAGACACTTTAAAGTGCACTGACTTACAGCTGTAAGATTGAACACAAATACAAAGTTTCAACTGATACTGAGCGAAAGCATACTTTTTGCTTTTATTCTATATCCTCATCTAAACCAGCATTTTTACTTTAAGTGTTCTTCAAAACTATACCCCCGCCACATAATAACAATGAATCAGCATATAATCAAATATACCCTTTTAGTCCTTGTAATCTATAGGGCAGATGATGAAATAGCATTCTATTGGTCGACGGGTTAACTAGGGTAGCATGTAGCTACGACCAATTGCATTTACTTTAATTTTGAAGTTCAAACCCAGGGCCCCTCGGTTGGGAAACCTAGAGTCTGATAACTCAATCACCACCTCACCTAACCCGGTAGTCTACTTACGTGCCCCTTCCAAACCTTGTGGTCTATAGGGCAGATGATGTAGAGGTCAAATGTTTCTGTGGCCTATGGTTAACGAGGGTGTCATGTGGCCAGAACAACGAACAACCGCCTTTACTTTTCCCCAAATAATGTCAAGTACTCATTAGAGTTGGGTGGACTCATATATCCCGAAATTAAAAATACCAGTCTTTACCAGGATTAAAACCTGGGACCCCCGGTTTGGAAGCTAAGTGCTTTACCGCTCAGCCACTAAGCCTCCACTCAGTAGTTTGGGGCCCAAATATCTCAGGTGTTGGGCCTTGCACCATACTACGTTGGACAACGACATTCACAGTAACAACGAAATCGTACGTACTTTCTCTTGTTTATTAAAACCAACTAATTTACATTACTGTACACTGCAGCGCAAGTAAGCTAGCAGCTAGACCTCCCATTAGTTCATGCCTCCACCCACTTGTTCGAGTCCTCAGCGGAGGTATCGATTACAGGCTACTCTGATATGCACGGATGATTTCACGGACCAGTGAACAAAGAGCACAGTTACAGTCAGTGCTGGTCCACGAGTCAAGGGGGAGGGAAGTCAGGGGCATTAACTCTTTCCTTTTAGGCTTGATGCCCGGATTGTCTTCTCTTTTCTGCACTTGGTGTTCAAAGAGTTAAAAAACAAGGTCGAAGTGTTTGTGTGTGGGGTGAGAAAAGGAAAAAAAAGGGGGGTGGGGCGACTAGTAATAGGTAGATATCTACGAGCATAATAAAGTATAGGAGCGGAAAGAGAGCTCTCTGAGGGTCTTGAAGTACGGACTAGAAGAAAAGACAACGGAGTTGGTATCCAGTAATTAAAAAGGCCTCCCCAGGACTCGATCAAGCAGAAAGCTAACCTTTAATTATGTCATATCGTATGACTTAACCTTAATTGTTTGCAGTCGTGGGCAACGGTTTTGAGTTCAATAAACTCGCCTACCTACGCTGACAAGCAATAGCAGAGCATTGATAGGGCAGGACTGTTTGGTCGATTGTATGCGCTTCCGAGTCTCATCACGATGGATTTAAGTTCGAATCCTGCTTGCTGTCATTTCCTGTCGTCTTGAAGACGGTTCGGGTTGAGGGCCTGCCTTAACGATTGCGGAGCCCTATGCGAAACGGATAGCCTGGGACCCAGTCTGAGTAGGGATAAGCATAATGTCAAAATTAAGATTTTTGTATTAGAAAATACATTTGCCTTCATAACATATTTTTATTAAAGGAAAGCTGACAATGTATTATTTTTAAATCGCGACTGGAATAGGCTACCCAAAATATGCATTTTAGTCTATCTTTCCGTAGATTTTTTTCAGTTTTCAACATATTTTAATAATTTCAGATTTCCATGACTTTTTCGTATACTCTTGCAATTTCATGAGATTTCCATGGTTTAATTTAATAATTTACACCTAGAATTAGCGCGGTACCTATGAAAGTGCGGGGCCCACTGCGGCCGCATAAGTAGCAGTGGCCTAAAGCCGGCCCTGATGACGAGGCAGTACAAGAAAAAAAATGAACAATCATATGTTCATTCCTCGACCCTCATATGTTATTGACAGAATACTGTAATACTAGAATTAATGTTTGGCTACATTAAATTTGTTTGTCTTATGTTGGACTGTATCTTCTTATTGGAACCATTTTCTGGCTACGATCAATTTCCGAACACATGTCCAAAAATTCACTTCCTATATTTAGTCAATACATTTTTTTATAACGCATCGTTTTTTTTTTTATTGCAGCCCCTGTTCTTCCGTACTCTATAAACAATTTACACATAAAAAAAATCTACGAACCGTAACACACGCACTTGTCAATCAATAAGTTATTTTTACTCTCAACATTACTCTCCCTTCGTTAAAACTATTTTTAGCAATTATGTACACATATCACATATATTTATAACATTTTTATGCTATACTTTGATAAAATATATCTTGTTTTTTTTAATAAGTAGATAACAATGATCTATTATTTTTAAAAAGTAAAAAAAAAAATAGACATTTTTTGTGTCTCCGTAAATATCATTTCTCTTACTAAACACAGGGTATGTATCAAGTATACTTTGGAATTGATTTTCTGATCTTTTTGTTTGTAGTATTGCTGATAGAGGAGTTCCTTGTCTCTCCCCTGTCTTTCTCTCTCATTCTCTCTCTCTCATTTTCTCTCTCATTCTCTCTCTCTCTCTCATTCTCTCTCATACTCTCTCTCTCATTTTTTCTCTCTCTCTCATTCTCTCTCTCTCTCATTCTCTCTTTCTCTCATTCTCTCTCTCATTTTCTCTCTCTCATTCTCTCTCTCTCGTTCTCTCTCTCATTCTCTCTCTCTCATTCTCTCTCATTCTCTCTCTCATTCTCTCTCTCATTCTCTCTCTCATTCTCTCTCTCTCATTCTCTCCCTCTCATTCTCTCTCTCATTCTCTCTCTCTCTCTCATTCTCTCTCTCTCATTCTCTCTCTCTCATTCTCTCTCTCTCATTCTCTCTCTCTCTTTCTCTCTCTGTCTCATTCTCTCTCTCCCTCCCTCTCTCTCTCCCTTTTATCATCCTCCGCGTCATGTTTGGTTAGCAAAAAAAAAAAAAAATCTGTTTCACCTACCTGCTTATTGAACAGATCAATCGATAAGTACGTTTGACCTACTTAGGCAATGGTGTCAGGGCAGTCATGGGTGTAAAAGAGGCATTCTCAAACGTGTAACCACAGGGGCGACGTCCCCATTGGTGGTTGTGTTTGCAGAATTTAATCACCTCCCTCCAATGCACAGTGGCATAGCTCGGGTGGAGGGGGGGTGTCCAAATTTGAAAACCCCCCGGCCCGCTCTTGATGGGGGTCTTAGAATGAGTGACTAAATTTAGTATTGACATTAAATATTACGTCATTATGTCATCAAGTTAAATGTCAAAATGCAGGGGCCCTTAAAGAGGTCAAGATCCCCTAGCCCCCAATTCCCTAGCTACGCCACCGCCCCAGACTTTCTTTCTTTTCCACCACATCTCTATGTGTTCTTATTGATTTGTTTAAATAATATAGACGTATAGACACTTCGTTTTTTGTCTAAAAAAATTATCGTTTATTCGCTTAGAGATGCTATCTGGGGTCATGTGATATTATTTGAGAGCTGTGATTGCACGATAAACGAATGCATTCTACTGGGTTTACTCTGTCAGTCTAAGTACACTCGCTGATCCGCGAAACTGCAGTGTAGGTTGTTACATGGATGTCAAAATCTGTGTTTGTTTCCGAGTGTTGATTCATGTTCTTGGAATTCGACTCGTGAGATTCGAAGTTCTGGAGTGATTTGTGTGATTTATGTACCGAATGTTTTCTTGTGTAACTTGATGAACACACTGTTCAAAGCTGAAATATTTATTTATGGCGGTGTAAGTATTTTCTGAGGTTTTAAATGGCAAAGGTATAATGTCAGGTGATAATGGATTTACGATATGGGGGGGGGTAAGGGGGTAGGGAAATAATGTTATGTGTATGGGAGGGGGGGAGGAAGGGGGAAGGGCTGCTGAAATTACCTCTATGACAAGATTCTACTTAAGCATTCACCAAGGTTTACTAGAGTGTTGAGCAGACAGCACAACAATAAACTAACTTTACTTTTTTACCTAACAAATGAAAGTACTAGTAAAAGATCAATTTCTCATTTCCATTGTTTCATACTCCTAATACTTTAAGCGGGCACTTTCGGCAAGTACTTTCAGCGAGTACTTTCGGCGAGTTCTTTCAGCGAGTACTTTCAGCGAGTACTTTCAGCGAGTACTTTCAGCAGTACTAGTTTCAATTTAAGGCAAAGTATCATTTCTCTTTTTCTCTTTCTCACTCTCTCTTTCTTACTGATATAGACATATTAGAAGACTAAAGCCGAAAATCATCTCCCTACCAAATGGCATCAGATTGATTTAGAGAATGAGCATAATCATACAAGGAAAACTTTCTCAAGAAGAGTCATGACTAACAATCGATACAATAAATCAAATTCATTTTACTTTCTCTCTTTCTTAATCTAAGTTATACTAAGGCCCTTTCTTTCTCTTTTTTTTTATTCAGTACTGAAGAGATTACATTGCCATTAAAACATTTTTACAGTTTATACAACCGTTCACGTTAAAATTGTTCATAACTGTCCAAACTTGACCGTCACTGGGATGTTCATCGTCTTTCGTTGTAGTTACTGGGATCCTTTCGGAAGGATCTGGCTATATTTCCTATGGAAGCCCAAAGGTTCCAAGAAATATGAAATGTTTGTTCCGTACTGCTCTTGACACTTCAGAGTTCGTATACACCCTATAAAGTCCTACATCTCACTCGAAAAGCATGATCTTAGGAGTGTTGAAGGTCCAAGTCTTTCTTTTCTAGTAAAGTCCAACAGTTCTGGGACACATACACACGCCGAATTTCTTAGATGGTGTGTTGTCAGTACTCGTCATTCTGAGAATGTGGGGGAGACATGTCTAAACAGGCTCCGGTATCCTGTAGTCGCAGATATAGATAGAAGCACCAGCGAGTGGTCAACAAAATATATCATGTTCATTAGAAATTCAAAGATCCAAAACTATCTATAGTCCCATTGATCTGGTGTTTTATACCCAACACTCTAAGCTGAAAAACTGGCCTAATCAACAATGTTCTTGGAGATTAAACTTTAATTACTATATCTTTAAATCATGGTCCATATAAAATGCCATGCAAGCAATCCGTTATTAACACATACTTGTAGATGGAAGATACGACAATTTTTGTTTTAAAGTTCAGATATTAACGACATTATTTTCAACCTTTATCTAGACGGGTTTCACAATCAGCTAGTATCTTCATGTTCAACTCCCCATCCCCCTTTCCCATTAACAATCCCCCCCCTCATCCGTTTCTCTCTGGCTATAAAGGTCAATACACTTTTATCGCTAATCGTCCCTGACAACCGCTGGATTCTATCCCTCCGCCACCCACCCCTCCTCTCACTGTCCTTGCCTAGAGCTTTGGATGATGCCAGTGACCTTGCAATATGCCGTCAAGAAATGCCACGGTGATGACGCTGGGCTCGACAGACGTGACACTGGCTAAGTCTTCGAGTATTTGTTGTCATGGTGGCGAGATCCTTGAAAACCTCGAGTTCTTGTCAAGTTTTTTTTTTTGTTTCTTGTTTTGTTTATTGTTTTTGTTTGGATCGCGGTCAGAACTGACTTGCTACATATCCGTTGAGTATAACGTAAAGGAAATAGAAAGACAGATAGATAGATTGACAGATTGATAGACAGACAAATAGGCAGTCAGAGGACTGACTAATGGACAGATGGACAGACAAACAGATATATACAAAGATAGAAAGATAGATACATAGATAGATAGGTAGACATATCGAGAGACAGATAAACAGATAGATAGATAGATAGATAGATAGATAGATAGATAGATAGATAGA
>JADKLZ010051909.1:10705-21153 GCA_021533235.1 Biomphalaria straminea | reverse complement strand
AAAAAAAAACATCATAAATCATATCATGTGTATAAAACCATTAAGGAAGACTTAATCATGCCTTAGGAGTTGGCAATTTATGTCATGAGATGTTTTGGAGGGTAGTGTATAGTCTTTAATGTTTAACCAAATAACAAGATATATCCGGATTCGTAGTTGTCTCTATACTGCTATTAGTTTAGACCTACAGCTCACTGCCACGTGGTACAGTCCTGTGACGTGGCAACGAGCGATTGGCCTAAACTGCCCACAGGTTATGACGTTGTAGGTCAGTGTTCAGGACTTCTGTATCGATTGGTCTCGATAAAACAAAAAACCCACAGCTTTAACTATATTTGTGTTTAGCCTAATGCTTTTAAAGTCAATTCAACAAATGATCCAGCAATAAGCAAGCAAAGAATTATACGCCACTTGTACAATAGAAAAATCAACTGAACCACACGAAATATTATAAATAATAAGCATAGTAAAGAAAAGAGAGACTAATAATCCATTACAGTCTACAGAATACGTGGAGCAACGACCCCAATAGCTTGCCCTGACAAACTTTAGAAATAATAAAGGACTTTCCAATAATATTGAGTTGTGTTTACTCAGCGCCTAAAGCCAGCACGGAAAACTCCTAGATACTCCCTTTCCCACACTGGTCCACAAATGAGATTGGACCAAAGCGCTCTCAGCATGCTATAAGCATGAAAGTAGCGCTGTATAAAAAAAGCTATAATATAATAATATACGTGACGTTTTAAAAATATCAATTATACAACTTGAGGGATGACAGCGGGCAGGGTTTGAACCCGGCACTATTAATACTAGCACACGAAGAACGGCCTTTATTTTTCCTCAACTAATGTCATTAGAGCTGGATTTACTCAAAGGAGCCTTAAAGAATCTTAAATTCAAACTTCCAGTCTTCACCGAGATTCGAATCCACGGTTCGAAAGCAAACGCTTTACCAGTAAGCCAGGTAAGAAAAGGTTCATTAGACCAGAGAAACAATATACTTCAAAGTTTATTTGAACTAAAAGTGTTAAGACCAAATATTGACCATTCACTTAAATCAATTTTGATAAGCGATATCCTTAGAGGTAGCCATTAAATTTTAATTAATCCAGTTACCAAACATACAAAAAACTCAGAATATGCTTTCTCTCTATTGAATGAAACGTATGTATTCGTATATTCGATATTATTGCCTGGTCATGCGATCCCAGACGTCAACACTGTCACACAGAAGACGAGACAGTAGAATACATTCTTTAAGAACGCAGGGTGCCCAGAAACACATTCGAAGATACGACTAGTCTTGTATCAGAAAGAACTGATGATTGCAGGACTCTTGCTCTGTATCACGACAAGCAGACCTTAAAGAACACTGCCAGATACCTGAACTGGTGCATGCTGGGGTCTTGCTCTGTACCATGACAACAGACCTTAAAGAACACTGCCAAATACCTGAACTGGTGCATGCGGGGTCTTGCTCTGTACCATGACAACAGACC
This sequence comes from Biomphalaria straminea, assembly GCA_021533235.1. NCBI lineage: Eukaryota > Metazoa > Mollusca > Gastropoda > Planorbidae > Biomphalaria > Biomphalaria straminea. The sequence goes on along the minus strand of JADKLZ010051909.1, from coordinate 19,651 downwards.
TTAAAGAACACTGCCAAATACCTGAACTGGTGCATGCGGGGTCTTGCTCTGTACCATGACAAGCAGACCTTAAAGAACACTGCCAGATACCTTGACCGTTCTGTAAGTACGGAGCTTTAGTGCATTGAGTTTTTCAAATGGTCTTGCTGTTGTCTCGGTGGTCCCAGGTTCATACCCTGCAGCCATCCTCCCCCCTCCCCGTCGTCCTGCGGGAGGTTTGGACTAGGAAGTAAAGTATCTTTAACTCTGAAGTAACATCCAAAACAAGTAAAACAAACATTGTACAACATTTAACAAACAAGGTGAGTAAAACAGAAAATATAACGTAAATAGTCAAGAGGAGGAGCGGTGGCTGAGCGGTAAGCCCTTTGCTTCCGAACCGTGGATTCAAATCTGAGTGAATACTGAGATTTTGATATATGAAATACATTGGGCGCCATTGAGTCTAACCAGCTTTAATTGACATTAGTTGGGGAAAAGAAAGGTGGTTGGTTGAGATAGGAATGAGAGATATGAATACATATATGCCTTAGAAAATACAATTGCATTAAAATAGAAATGAATAAAAAGTTGGGATCTAGAAACATACAAAAGACAGGAAGTAGCAGAGATTTAAAAAAAAAAAGAGCTTGAGCTATTTTTAACTTCTTAATTTTTTCTAAGCGCTGGCCTGAAGTGCCCGGCAAACTTTAGCTAAGGGGGGACAACCTAGCAAACACATATTTGTTTTATCGATGCAGTGAATACATGTTCCAAAAATGTATTATCTTCCCTTGTACTTTTGCTTAAAAGACAAAAAAAAAAAGTCTGCATATTCTGTGCAAAGTCATGGCTAAGCTTCTGGCCCACACACATGAACCCACCCTTAACATTATTTTTAACAGCGTTGCTAGTTTAATGGACGAATCAGCGCATGTGCCGGGCATATATTTTTATCACAGCGCCTTAAGCCCCCACATATAATATTACGTTACATTCCATTCGGCGCATGAAGTGTGCAAACAAGAGCTACATTTAATATCATAATATGGGGGCGCGGTGGCAGAGTGGTTAAGCGCTTGGCTTCCGAACCTGGGGTCCTGGGTTCGATCCTGGTGAAGACTGGGATTTTGAATTTCGGGATTTTTAGGGCGCCCATGAGTCCACCCAGCTCTAATGGGTATCTGACTTTAGTAGGGGAAAGTAAAGGCGGTTGGTCGTTGTGCTGGCCACATTACACCCTGGTCGTTAACCGTTGGCCAAAGAAACAGATGACTATAACAATCTGCACCCCTAGATCGCAAGGTCTGAAGGGGACACTTTTATAATAATAATATATGTGTGCTTAAGATCTGGTTAGGAAAGGAATGCATTGGCCTCCTTCAGTCGTGGTTCCATGATGACCACTTTTATCGTCTGGCAGAACACATTTACATGTCACTGTGGAACCCTGTTTTGGAGAAACACTCCCAGTGGCGTAGCTAGGAATTCGTCATCGTCTGGGGGTATGACCTCTCTTGGGGCCTCTGCATTTTGTGTAATATATTAATACTATCTTCCTCCCTCCCTAGCTACGCCTCTGGACACTTCCGTCCACATATATCACATGTTAAGGTAGCTTTTGCTTTGACGGTAGAGGAGCCTGACATTTTTTGTTTGGCACGCTTTTCTTCCAGAGCTTAGACCCATGTTTTTCCACTTTCTTGTTCATTATCTCTCTCCACGTAGTCTGGTCTAGAGCTATGTCTTCCAAATGGTCAGTATCAATGTTCACTGTTTGATTGCATCCACGTAACGGAGTTTGGGGCGACCAATTTTTTCCTGAGCCAGACGCGAGTTGCCAGTAAAATAGAAACGAATAGAGGAAAGAAAACAAACAATATTTTAAGAAGTTGTAACTATAGTTGCAATATTGGTCCCTTCCCACACACACATACAGTTTCCACGCAATAAGCACAAAAAATGTTGCATCTTGAGAAACTATTTTAATTTCATTTGTTTTTGGTGATAAGTGTCAATTCAACAGAATAGATAAATATTAGTTTATGAATGAATACTTTCCCTGTATATTATATTGGGACAAAAAATATGATGAAAAAAAAATATCATGTCTAATTACCGAAACAAAACAAAAGAAATATGAATACCGAGGCCAGTTATTCCGTGTATTGTGCCGCATTCTTTGTATGGGATAAAAAGAACAAAAGGCATTCCGTTCGAGTAATACAATGGGTCTTTCAATTATGAATACATTTAGTTTCGCAGTTTATTTTGTTGGCCTTTGTTGCACAATGCTCTTTCTTTAATGCTAGATACGTTTTGTTTATAAGATGGACAAAAGCGAAATGGTTAAATGCAATGCCATGAAAACAACAAGGAAAATTGAGTTGAGCTTTTGTTATTTTTGAAAGCTGGAATGCATAAATAATGCAAATGTTGGTTTCCATGTAACGAACTGCATGCCCTAATTTCATTTATCTTAAATCTTCTTAACGAAAGATTTGCCACAAACAAAATGGTATTTTGAAAACTTGTGGGCATTGCAGAGTTGGTGACAAATGCAAACTTCAAACATGGCTACTAGTTAATTATGTGAATGGAATCAAGTTTAATTATCCGAAATCGGTAGAGATTTTGTATAATTTACATAATGACATAAAAATTTAATGTCGGGAATGGGTGTTTTTTTGTTGTTGATGTTTTTATCTAAAAATGTATAATACAGGAAAATTAGGAGTAATTTTTTTTATCTGGCAAAGATAAAATGAAAAAAAAAAATAGTATATCACAAATCTGCTATTGAAAATTTAAAAAATAAATTGAAATATTTAGTAAAATAGATGTAAAACTTCAAAACATTTTTTTTTTAGAAAAGATAGATCCGTAAATTTGTAACAAAAACGAAAACAAAAGTAAATAGAAAAGTTTATCGTTGACATTTAAAACGCCAGTCTCTTAATTAGACATCAAGAAAGAATTCATTGACCAGAGCTTAAAAAGTCGTAAACATTTCTGTCGTTTTCCTAGAGCAAAAACTGCAAAACTTAAAATGCAATTATTCTGTGATAGGTTCAGTCAAATAAATTCTGGCTGTAGCTTTAGATCTAATATGTAAGATTGGAATCTCTGTAGGGATCACATCCAAAATTTCAGATTTCACTTTGTGTTGGGATCAGATCCAACATTTCAGAATGCAGTTTGACAAAGATCAGAGAAAGAAAAAAACATTCTTTTCCAAACAAAACTACTTCTAACAAGTCATTGAGCTTCTCTTGTTCGAATAAAAAACTACTTTACACTGTTTCATTGGACCATAAAGAGGTTAACTAAGGCAATCACAATTTGAGAAAGTTTAATAAATTCCAAATATCACTAGTGGTTACAATTTTTCTATTTTTAAAACAAACTGCTACTGTAATGTGATACTTTATTTCTTAAAATTCACTGACAAACAAACCATTGGCAGAATTAAATTAATTTGGACAGAAAAAATAGCTACAATTTTTTTTTTTACTTACCAACTTCCATAGCCGATTGAAAAATAAAATAAAAAGTATGAAATTAATGTTTAAAAAAAAATGAACATATAAGGTACTTATTTTCTTTAATATTTAAATCTAGACAGGGCCGGATTTAAGAGAGGGCAGGCGGGGCTACAGCCACGGAACTTCACAAGAAAGGGATCTCCACCAAAGAGAGAAAAATATATCCGAATTTCGATGGGTCACAAACTGTTTTTCTTACTTCTTTACAGTAGTCAAAAGAAGGATATGTTACTCTCTTTATGGGAAACGATACATGATCCATAAGTATGATATATCAAGCATTTGTAACAAACCTTAATGTGATGATTTTGACGATTGGGACAAGGTAATGAGAGAGAGAGAGAACTGGTCCATGTGTGGCAAAGGGTCTGTCCTTGTACGGGATTAAAGAGACCCTACAACTCACTGCACGCTTCCTCTTCCGTTCTCTAATGGAGTAATCTCAGCATGGTTTTTTCAATTGAGTATTTGATTCGGTAAAGGAAGTTGCATGACAACTTACAGTAATGTCTAACACGGCATTAATTCTTAATTTCGGAATCAACGATATAGCCATTATTATTTCATATTTATAATTATTTACAGTTACATATTTTGCATTTCTATCTTCGATTCATGATACAGTTTACGTATCGTAAAGTCTCTATCCAGCTAGGCAAAGCAAGGGACCTTTTTCTCAATCCAGATTTATATTTTTAGTTCTACGAATTTGCAGATGATTCGCTATGTAGCTGCCCTCTAGTGTAGTAAACACCTTCACAAAAACAAAGCTTTCCAAACAAACGTTATTATTACTAAACGTGTAAAAGCTCGTTTTAATATCTTTAAACAATAATCTCATATATTCGCTTTAAAAAAAACACTACTTTTTTAAATCTTATTAGATGTACTTTTTTGATGGGTGTCACTTCGCATCCCTCTAGGTACGCCACCGCCACTAAATTATTTTTAAAAAATCCTACATCTTCTCTTTCTAACAAACTCGACTCGCGACTGACTCTCAAGATTATGAACACATTGGCCACAATATCAACAATCATTATACAGCATATAACATAAGTCCAAGTTAATACAAAAACATTAAAACCAGTTAAACTCACCTCAACTCCCTGTTTTCAATCATTGCAAGTACATCCATATCCGCAAAAAGTTGTAGGTTACAAAGGAAATAAATGAAATAGCAAAAATAAATCAAATTTGAAAATCAAATTTAATTAAAACGTGAATGCGATTACTGAAATTCAAATGCCTTAAGCCTTATATGATTGTAATTACACAAGGTATAAAATAAACCTGGTAATAATTCCACTTATTTGTACTTGTATTATTGTCTTTTCTTAATACTTTTTTTTTTTTAAATTTTTGTCTGTCTCTTTTGTTTTTGCATAAATTTATTTAGACCATTTACACATGAATTTGTGTCCGTCTCATTTTGTTTTTCATAAATTTTTGTGATATAATCATAGATGAATTTGTCTCTGTTACTTTTTATTATTACATACATCTGTGTAACTTATTTATACATTAATTTTTATCTGTTATTATTAATATGTGAATTTTTGTCGTCTCATATATTTACACATTTGTCTTTATTTTTACATTTGTCTCATTTTTTACAAGAATGTTAGTTTCCTATTTATATAGAGTCTTTTTTTTTTATTTATATTTTATTTTCACTTATAATAAATTGAATGTTGATTTATTTATGTTTGAATTCTCTTCTATTTATAAAGTCATTGTATCCTTATTTATATGCTCTAGTTGGGTTTATAAAATTATGCTTTCAAAATACATTCAAAGAAACAAAACTATACAAACTTTATTATAGCTTTCGATAAAATATTACATATAACCATTTTTTTTTTGTTCTAGTTTCCATGTGATTAAGCAATAAATTATATATATAGAGTAACATCCATTAACTAACGTAACTTACAAATACTTCTCAGATTGTAGTGTCAAACTTTAGAAGCAATAATACACAAAAACATGAACGTAGACGCGCATGCAATTAACTCATTGCAACCTAGTCCACAAGTTATTTAAAAAAATGATTCTTAGTACATTTGTTTAACAAAATCCATTTTAACTTTTAACATATTATAAACAAAAAAAAATCAGATCAAAGTCTTAAACAACAATCTTCCTAGCTCTCAGTGTCAATAAGTTGGAATGCTTTTTTGAACTTAAATAATCATTTCGCTCATGCTGGGTTTAGTATAATAACATGGACATTTCACTGAAGCATGCACTAACGAAGTCAGTAACATTGATTGACCACACACATGCGCAATGATTTGTTTGCTATTCACGTCGAGGACATTCATGTTTGGCATTTCAACAACAAATTCGACATTTCTATCAGGTAATAGAACAGGTTATTAAGTAAAGTGGTTTCGTGAGCAGAGTTTGAAAAAGTTGCCATACTGACTGAAAGCCACATAAACATACCAAAATAGGAAAAAAAAAGTTTTTGAGACATGAAGGAGAAATAAAATGGAAATAGTGATAACCAAAGAGGCACTTACTAAGTTATCTACATAGATACCATAATACTTCTTTTCACTCACATACTATAATAACCGGGGCATGGTAGCAGAGTGGTAAGAGCTTGGCTTCCGAACCGAACAGTCACAAATTTGAATCCCATTGAATACTTTGATTTTTATTCTCGGGATTTTTAAGATGCACCTGAATGCAACCAACTCTAATAGATACATGACATTATTGGGGGAATCAAAGGCGGATGGAGGTTGAGCGAACCACATGACACCCTCGTTAACTGTAGGCCAAAATAAAAAACAGGCAAAATATCCTATAAATCGCCTCTGAGTCCACCCAGCTCTAGTGGGTACCAGACATTAGTTTGGGAAAATTATTGGCGTTTGGTCGTTGTGCTGGCTACATGACACCCTCGTTAACTGCGTTCCACAGACACAGATTATCTGCTCTATAGATTGCAAGGTCTGATAGGGGTACTTTACTTTTTTTTTACTTTATTTAACATCCCTCCCAATACAAAATTCTGTGGCTTAGGATCAATATGCCGACGACAATGTAACACAGTTTTAAAAGATCAATTATATCTACTTGTCCAGTAACACAGTATGATATAAAAAAACACATCAACACCAAAATCACACCCAACAGGTTTCCTGAGATTTGACATTGTGTGAAGCAGGGGCGTAGCTAGAAATTTTCCATTGTTTGGGGACCCGGGTGGACTGGACTGACCTCTTTGGGGGCCCCTATATTTTGCGTAATATTTAATTTTTAATGTAAAAAACACTCATTTGGGGGTCCTCCTCAAGTGTGGACCCGGGGGGGGGGGATTTTTTAAATTCTGCCCCTCCTCCCCCCACTCTAGCTACGCCACTGGTGCGAAGCTCAGAAGCCAAAAGGCGAAAAGCAAATATTGTATTGACGTGATCAAGCCTCAAGATGGCGCTCGTCTTCCAACCAATGGCGTCTACGATGAAACCGTTTGAGAATACTAGATAGGGAAAGATTGAGAATAGACTGGAAGAGTATGATGCTAGTACTTCAGGTTGTCAAGGACGCTGGAGACTCACCATATTACTCGCGTTCCGTCGGCGGAAATGAAAAAAGTTACAATTTCCAACTGAACACAGGATGTTCATAACAATTATCGATTAAATATCATTTGAAAAGAAAGTTCGATAAAAAGAATGGATAAATAAGAACGAGAATTCGCCACTTGTGTGACTTAACTTGGCTTTACGGAGATCTTAAAAACATTTTTTCTTCCTATGTTTGTTCTGTAGATTATTGATTTATTGCAACTTTTATTTTACTACAGTTAGGTAGTAACATTAAGTTAATACGTATTCGTAAGCATAAAAACTATCGGTTAGTCTGCTGGACTTGCTTAATGTCCTAGAAATGAGAAAAAATTGTATACAAAATAAAATATTCAAAACAAAACAAAATGTAAATAAAATAATTCATGTGAATATCTTTGTATATTTAATAACTGCATACATTATGCATACAGATTAGATCATACGCATGGTAAGATACAGTTATGGAGCTAGACCTAAACTTTGGCAGCACATTGTACACAAAAGTTTACACTAGTTTAATGAACTTTCACAATAGTCTTATCAACTTGTACAATAATCTAATTAACTTTGTAACTTTCTGTTTCATGTCTTGTAATGCATGTAATATTTTAACATTATTATGCATGTAATTATTTGTTAATGCTTTTTAAACTAAGCGTCATCAAGTTATATCTCATTATTCCGTTCATAGACACATTTGTTATTTTGACGATCCTTAAAATTGGTAAAAAAGATAACATATCCTATACGCAGGTTTGGTTTTTGATCTAAATTATTGGTTTACTGACATGAAGATAATCAGTACTTTTTACCTGATTTTTTTTTTGTTGTTACTTGAAACGTAATAGGCGGACTTTCATTAAGATTCCTTTTTTCATAAGCTTATATTTTTAAATAAAACATATTTCCGTAGGTCTTCTTGCTTATTAACACACTTATGAAAAATATTACAAAGAAATAGTTTAGGCTATAAAAAGGTGGATGCTGAAGACCCTCAATACTAGATATAATTATGTAAATTATGAATGTCTCTATCATGTAGTGGCGTAGCTAGGGTGGGGGGAGATGGGGGAGAATTTGAAAACTCCCCCGGGCCACCACTTGAAGGGGGCCCTAAAAGAGGTTTTTTTTTTTTTTTTTTTTTTATTTTTTTTTTTTCATTAAAAATAAAGCATTACTCAATATACAGGACCCCTTAAGAGGTCAAGCCTCCCTCCCCCCGGGCCAACAAACGATGGAAAATCCCTATCTACGCCACTGCTATCATGCATGACAATGTCATCTTAAGGCAACATACAGGCACACAACAGAGATAAGGACTACATATAGAGATAATAGGGATAGTCAAAAAGTGGAAAGTTGAGAATGAAAGGGAGACAACCCTACCCCGCTTCCCAATTTCAATCCGTTTCTGTTTTCTCGGTTGGGCTGGTATCAAACATTTGATAAAAACATGTGATAATAAAGATTGTGTTAAGTTACACTTAAAACACATTGTGTGCTATATGTAGTGACAAATAGACAACATTTTATACATATAGAAATTGTCTGTGGTTTTTGCTACATTAAAACATACTTATTGCTTTTTTTGAAGAATAAAAACTACTCTCTTCTCATTCAATAAATGTTGCAGATTTTGAAATTGGACCACCATAACAAAGGTCTATATCGTAAAGTTGTCGCAAAAGTAAATTGTAATATGCTTTATTGAGCGGAAATCAACTAAGATTTAATTTAAGTAAATCTGATATTAACTCAAATATATTATGCAATTTTCTTTAGGAAATTTATTTAACAATTAAAAAAAAAATATATATATATATATATATATATATATA
>JADKLZ010051909.1:0-10605 GCA_021533235.1 Biomphalaria straminea | reverse complement strand
TTTTATTTTCAGTTGATATTCCTTATCAAATTAACAAACCTAAATATATAAGTATGAATAATTGTGTATTTTCTCTTTATATTCTATTCTCTGCATATATTTTTTTTGTCTACTTTGACATCTAACCCCTAGCACAGCATTAATTAATATCCTATCACAACGCAGTCCTGATTTAATGACATTGTTCTGACGCAAATTATTTTGAAAGAGTCTCCAGTTATCTAGAAATATTTAAAACTTTACTTTCTACTATTGATAACAGAATATGTGTTGACACATAAATTCAGTTTATTAAAAACGAAGAACACAGAAAACAACACATTAAAAAAACACACCACCGACAACACACTAACGGTGATGTATCGTGGTGAGTGAGTCACGTGGTGTTCTACACGTGCACGCACAAACTTTGGACAAGTGCGGGAACGTACTGGGCAATAGAACAAAAAATAACAGAACAAAAATACAAGACGAAATCTTTTTTTTTAAAAAAGGGTGAAAGTCTTTGTGCGCAGGGCATGTTAACAATGTCACTAACAGGGCACAAGCCTAGCGCAGTGCTGACCAGTGAACGCTACACAATGTGGTTAATGGGGTACAAGCCTAGCGCAGTGCTGACCAGCAAACGCAACACAATGTAGTAAGTTAAAACAACAACAACCAAGACTCCACCGCTCTAGTGTTGTACTCACACACATAAAAAACGCAGGCTCAGTGCTCATCATGACGAGCTAGCTTATTGTTTACAAACTAAACTAACACAAATGCATAATAAAATAAAGATTCTAAAATGTAAAAAAAAATGTGTACTAAAACTAAACATATACAAATTAATATATGTCGTTTAACCTTGAAAAAGGTTAAATAAAACGTAAACAAATCAACAAATAACAATAAGCAGACAACGAGATGCCCTTTTGAGAGGTACTCACCATATACTTTGAAAGACAAACATAAACATGTATTTTTGTATTACGAGCATATAAATATTATATCAAATTATCTTTATATTATACAATATTTAAAGTATTTTGAGATGAAGAATAATGTACAAGCAAAACATAAAAAAAAAATAAAAGGGGAAAGAACCGCACAATTACACCCCATCTTGCAATACTGTAAGATTTATCTCCCTTAGTTTATAAAGATCGATCAACTAATTTACTTAATTGATTAAATATTTTGTTGGATTCACGAATTGTCATCGACAATACAATCGGCTACAAAATTTCACTCTGATCCGAGATGATAAGGTGGCGAAATGACGTGCCCGAGCTTTGTGCAAGATTTATGGAGATAAGCTTTATAAAAAGATAACATTTTAAGTAAACAAATATTATGACTTCTCTAGTAAGAAATATATTCCAATAAATTTCTAGATTGTTGCATTTCCCAAACAAAGTTTCATTGGTTGAATTCTATTTTAATTTTGATATGATGTTTGCAAAGTATATTTGTAAATGTAAACAAATCTCGCTCAGTGCACGTTTAATAAAAGAGATTTGTAGTGCACCTGGACTGTAAGACTAAAAGTTAGGAAGAAATTGAGCAGTAAATACGTACAAGGAATTTTAGGAAATAAATTTGATGACGTAATGTCCAGTTGTTCCCCAGAGATTTTTGTGTAGGGGAAGCAACAACCGAACTTCTGCTTACAAATTAAATAAGTTATTCCTTCGATTGGAAACTATGAAAAAAAAAATTCGACAGAACACACTCCATCTATATTATATTTCTCAAAAGAATTAGGTCAGACCGGCAACAAAAACACAATGCACCACCAACAACAACAAGTAATCTATTTTTAGCTCCATTAATCATTTTTTTAACGCATTGGCTTTACTTATTTTATAATGCGAAAAATTAGAACCATATTTAAAACTCGAATTATTTATGTATTAATAGTCAAAGAGAAAAGTTTTCTGGAGCGCAAATACTCTATAATTCTTATAGAAAAATCCATTGACTTGCAAAGTGGAGTTTTGTTCTTCGACTTTTTAAAAATTATATTTTATCTTTTCAGTCTGTAGTGTGCTATTGTGTTTGTAATTGCAGATTGTGTTCAACCATATGTCAATAATTATAGGGATGTTAAATCGACAGGATGGCGCGGGGAATCTGTTGTAAGTAATAAAATGGCTTAATTTAATAATTTTTACACTTTAAATTAGAGCGGGTCCTATAAATTTGCGGGTCCTATGAAATGCGGGCCCCACTGCGGGGAATCTGTTGTAAGTGATAAAATGGCTTAATTTAATAATTTTTGCACTTTAAATTAGAGCGGGTCCTATAAAATTGCGGGTCCTATGAAATGCGGGCCCCACTGCGGTCGTTATAAATGACTATATTTTGTTAAAAATGTGTTTGCTTTCTTTTAAAGCAATAGCTTAACAGACAAATAATTATAGGGATGTTAAATCGACAGGATGGCGCGGGGAATCTGTTGTAAGTAATAAAATGGCTTAATTTAATAATTTTTACACTTTAAATTAGAGCGGGTCCTATAAATTTGCGGGTCCTATGAAATGCGGGCCCCACTGCGGTCGCCGGCCCTGGTAAATAGCGGCATATGCTATGCCGCCGGTCAACTAGTAATTCTAAATTAATAAAAATCTAAACACAAAGCATAAAACTTTAAGCTTAGAAAGTATGACCTAAATAGACTCTGAAATAAGCTCGTCAACTCTGTATATAGTTTTTTAAACCAAAAGCTGAAGAATATTCTTCCACGGAAATGAGTTATTTCACTCTTAATAATGCAGTCGTGTAGAAACCGGAAGCTACAGGAATATGAACAATTTCCTGTTAGCACTTCTCTTGATGCTTACGCCGCATGACACTATTATTGTAATGATGAAGTATATGTCAGAGTTTAACACATTAAAACGTTAATTCCACTGTGAAATGCAATTTATAGAAAATAAGGAAAATAAAATCCAACTGTCATCTTGTAGAGCTTATTTATTTAGTCCTTTGCTTACTTGAAGACAAGCCTTATGTTCAATATAGTACATAAGTACACGGTTGGTGCACTGTACAATGGATATGTTCACACTAGTACAAAGATGTTAGTTGGGGAAAAGAAAAGGTGGTCAGTCGTTGTGCTGGCCACATGACTCCCTCGTTAACCGTGGGCCACAGAAACAGATGACCTTTACATTATCTGCCCTATAGACCACAAGGTCTGAAAAGGGAAAGTTTTTTAATTTTTATAATAACACGACCATCTAAATGAATTTCACCAACTTTTTGCATGATCACATTTTGTAATATAGCAACACACTAACACACTGTACATACACGTACACTGGACATAGGTATTTGTAAGTCTACATGATAAATCTATTTGACCAAGAGATCCCCATAAAAATGTAGCCGTTGTCCATCTGACATACATAGAGTACACCCTTAGACATGTTCATAATTTTGTGGAAATAAATCTAGCGTCAGTCTTACAATTGTCAGGGACTCCGGGTTCACTATTTAGAAAACTCTGTTACCTTTCCTTAAAGCTCGAAGCTCTATGGGAGAACAATGGTCATGCAAATATCTCAATACATTGTTGTGTTTTAGTTCATTCCATTTCAGTTTATTATATAACCTGTGGTATATTAGCATGCTATTAGAACATGGAATGGGTTGCCTGCGTCAGCCAGAAAACCACTCACTTGGCAAATTATCATGCATGACTAGATTGACCTAGAAACATGCGCAGGACGTAATCAACTTTTTTTCTTTGAAATTACATCTGTATTTTATACGAAGAAAAGTAAAACATGTGTTTAGATCCGGCGCTGTGTACCGTGTAGAGTGTAACTAGGGTAACGTTGGGATAACTACATTGTTAAAGCTTTTTTTTTTATATTGTAAAACAAAAAACAACAAACTCGTGGGGTCGTTACCAAGAGATCCAATTAAAAGCAGTTCTCTTTAACAAATGTGACACGATTAATTATACAGGCGAGAAAATTAATGACGACAAAAATATCTGATATTCAATGTGGCAATTCAACAAATGCATTTTTGTTTTACATTTTCATTTTTATTCCTTTCGAAAAACCTGAGCTGTGTTTATCTATTCATTGAATCATTACAACGTTTATATCAGCTCACTCTGTATGTCTGTCTGGTAAAAAGTTTGATTACGTGATTCCTCTCACACCCATTCTTGGATGAAGTTGAAACGTTGCACATTTTATCATTGACTTAGACAATACATGAATCAATAAAGAAAAAACATTCAGAAGATTAATTTCTGATTATCAAATATTATGTATTGTTACATCTCCAGTGGCGAACTGAAATGTGTATATGTGTGAGACCCACTGATACAGGCTTAGGCGACGTAGGCGGGTCCTAGGTCAACGGCTGGCCCTGGTGTGACCTGTACCTGTGCTTATGTGTTCTTGAGCTTGGACGGACTAGAGCGGTGTGTTAGGACAGTTAGAGACAAGAGTCCAGCAGAGATAGAAGCAGTAGAACTGTGTGAATGAACAGTCTTCGAAAATGTTACATGTACGCGTTTTAAAGAGACTTGTGTTTGTTAAGCAGTTGTATTGTTCTTAAGCATTTGTAGTTAGTGGAGCCAATTGTGTTGTATTGGCTGTGGTGTTGTATTTGTTATTAAACCGCCACTGTTGTTAAGTTCTTGAGTAAGTTATGTTGTGTTGTTGTTAAGCAGTGTTTGCAGAAGGCCTGAGAAGTGAAGTTCGTTACAGTATGATACCAACATGGGAAACTAATATATCACTATTCACATATACGGTTGAAAATGTCAGATTTTGTCCCATAAAATAATTGTGCACGTTTTTTCTACCACCCATTCATGGATCAAGTTGAAATCTTTAACAAATGTAAATGTTAATTGTACCTAACACAACATGAATCAATTAAAAAAGATAAAACAATTAGTCATTTAAATATTGTTTATTGATTTTTATACATTAAAAAAGGGAAATAATTACTACTATTATAGAGAAGTTAAAAGTTAAAGTTTAAAATATTTACTTCTTCCCTTAGGTAAGCTGTTCAAATTCTAGATTTTTAAATATGTTGCTAGTATTTTCTTTGTTATAGATAAAACTCAATGTTAGATAATTTAAATATTTGGCTATAAATGTAGTTTGAAGATTGAAGATGACATACAGTAGCTTATTAGTTTGTACAATTTTGTTATTATTTTGTCCGTTCCCATCATGCTAAAGATTTCTATAATCTCACAATCAAATTCATGTTTTGGTCTGTGATGATCAGCTTTACAATGCTGAGTATATTAGGTCTCTCCCTAGAAGCCACTTTTCTTCTTTTCATGGGCGATAACTGGAATCGTTTAAGTTCTCAAAGTATTCTAATTACGGCTTGTCTCTCTCTCATCAGGACTTCTCAACCCATCATTGGGAAAATCTCCTTACAATGTAGCACAAATCTTTATTCCTGGTTGATCGCTGTATAGTTTAAAAACCAGGTTTAGTTTTGCTTGCGTTTAAATACATTTTACTTTTCATGATTTCTACTTCAAGTAAATCTTATAGGGTTTCAGTAATACACCAGTTCACCATCCACATTAGGCTTCTAGTCATAGGGAGGCAAGTTAAAAATGCAAGTCGTGCGAGTTCTGCTCTTTCAGAAGCTCAGTATCTCTACTTTGAAATCATTTCATCCTCGCGTATCCCTTACTCGTCGAAATGCCTCGATATAAGTGCTAATTATTTTTCTTTCTTTAAAGGCTCGTGAATGTAAGTCGTTTGAGTCCTTTTGGTGTCATCTTTATTGTTTATATTATCAAAATATATCATACTCATCTGAGAAGGCTGAAATCTGTTACGTTAGAGAGCACTGGGACAGAATGGCACCACGATGTCATGATGGCTGCTGTTGTGGACAATATACGGACACTAGTTATGGCTGCACGTATCTTTTTATGAAAATACCGTTTGCCGAAGGCATTTTTAATTTACAATGGCGAGAAAGCAAGAAAGAAATAAAAAGGAAACTGTAATCAATCTCGGACAAACTAAAAGTTGTTAGATTTTGTGTTTGCTAAATGTAAAGTTAGCGTATATCTTTCTGCTGGTGATTTTAGTCAACGTAAACACAACCTTAATTATACAATACAAATGTAACACACACAAAAAACAAACAGATGCATGGTGTTTGAGATACATCACCTGCTTCGATACATTGACATGATCAACACTTAGACAAAACAATAATCCAAATTAGTAATCCAATGTGTTATATCATAAAATAATTCTTTACGACCTATTTAAAGGCCAAATACACATATCAATAAAATAAATAATGTATGCTTTTTAAGAAAGAACAATTTTATTATTTTCTGAAATTATGGAGTTCGATCTAGTTTCTAAATATTTTGTAAAGCTGAACTTTTCAAACATATGAAACAAAAATAAAATGAGATTTCTAAATATACTAAAATATCAAAAATAAGAATAGGTATAATATATTATTATATATATTATTAATAATATGAAACATACATAGGTAACTTATAGGCTTCTAAATAATAATCTGTATGACATAACCTAGTGATTTTTTTTACGTTGTATGATATTAGGGTGCTTACCGTATCTCTTTTTTCTTTATATGTAGGCACATCACTTTCTTGTAGACTGTAGGCTGTGTAAAAGAAAGAAACAATAGTTTACAGTAGACGAAAAGGTTTTAATTACTATAAAAGTAGAACTAATTTGTTTAGCACGATATCCAATACAATATATCTTATGCTCTCGAGGCACTGAGGTTGTGCTTAAAAGTAATGAAAACATAGAAATAAAGTAAAAAAAAATATATATCTTTAAGCCATGTGTCATGTGGCCAGCACAATGACCAACCACCCTACTAATGTCAGGTACCCATTAGAGCTGGTTGGACTCAGAGGTGCCCGAAAACAAAAGTCCCAGTCTTCACCAAAATATAAACACGGGACCCTCGGTTCGAAAGTCAAGCGTTTTATCCCTCAACCACTTCGCCTCCATAAATACTTTAAACATAGTATTAAAAAACAACATTTCTTCCTTTCGGATCCTTGCAATGCATAAGGCAGAGGTTGCAGAGCTCATTTGCTTTAATAGTTAATAGTGAACGCTAAATAAGAATGTCAATTTTTCAGCATAACGAACAGCTGCCTTCTATTTTTCCAAAACAAATGATAGATAAAAGATAATTAAATTATATTCAATAGATAATATGTAAAAAGGAATAGATTTATATTTTCGCACAAATAGACGCCCACTTTTCGTTTTACTAACGTGTTCTTAACATAATGTACACATCATTAAGTACTATGTCACCAGACTATCACTTTGTTTGCATGTTGACTGCAAGAGCGTTTTCTCCCGCCACATGTCCCCTAGTGACCGCCCTAGTCCCAGGAGTCACTTGTTGCTGCCTCAATGAATGCAGATGTTCTTGATCGACCCTTAAACACCGATGTTTGAGCTGTAGGCAATGACGTCAAGGATAATGGAACGTCAAGAGACCAACATGGCGACTGTTGTCGTCTGCACAGCGTGAACGGAAATGATGTCATTTTCTTTATAAAATGGTACAGTATTTTTTTAAACACGTTTTTAGCGGCCACTTAAGGAGAAAAGCCGTTATTAGGTTTGTGTAAAATGTCAGTCTGTATGTCTGTCTGTCCGTTTGTCACACTCAGATCTAAAAAAAAAACTAGAAGAGAAATTAGCAAATTTATTACACCATGCGTTGTAGTTGCTAGAGTTTTGGTCCACCGGCTAGTTTTTTTTTTTTTTTAAAGCAAAAAATTTTGATTTTAAAACTTAGTTATGAAAGCGATTTTTTAAATTAAAATACACTACTAAAACACTACATAAATTTAAGGGAAATGAATTGTTCATAATGTTAACAAAGAATAATAATGTAGGTGTATTTTCTGTATCACTTATCCATATATTTTCAAGTAAGACATACAAAATCTCTGAGCACTACAAAATGTGTTATAGTATTATTACGCTAGGTATTTATACTTTAGAATATTTATACTTTAGAAAAACTTCCTTACATTGAGACATGGATCAAGTACGATCTCCAGCCATCTCAAGTCGGGGATGAAGTTATTTCGGAAAGACTACAACCGATAATCCCATGAATGTTTAATCTGCTAATCAGTTCTTGGGTTTAGCTTTGAGCATAATTTAATTACCCCACCCACCCAGTGTCACTGTGACGAAATGAAATCTTTTTTTTTCCCTTTCTCCCCGCTACCCTTTCACTGCCTCTTTCTTTTACTGTGACTTTTTTTTTATTCTTCCTTTTATTTTCTGATTCCATAAAATTTGTATAAATCATTTTTAAATCATTGATTTATACATATAATTTTTATTAACCTTCAAGTGTACAGGGCCAAAGGGAAAAAGTTAATATCCGGTTCAACAAACCCTTTCTAAAGACGTAAGCAATGAGGAATAACTCTGTATTTAATAAATCCTAAAAAATATTTTATGTTGAAAAAATAATTAAATGTAAGATCTAATACATATGAACGGACAAATAACTTTAAAAATAAAACTATATGTCTAGTTTTTTTTTAAATATATACGTTTATTATTTATTATCACTAGAATATAATAAACTTCAAAAAATACTTATTTTCCCACGTGGGGGCTTATACACTGCGGCTATGGGCCTATTCGTTTGAAAAAAATATTTTAAAAAATAAAAACCTTCCCGAATTTTATTAAAATACATTCGGTATTCTCCAAAATGATGTGACATCACCTTTATAACAGGACTAGAAGACATCTTTTTAAAAGGTTTAAATCGAGTGTATTGAATGGGGGGGGGGGTTATAAACGTTCTACAACGGTGTAGGACAAAAACGGGTAAAAGTTTCAAACTGCAGTAGGAGCTAATGAATATATACCACACCTCCTTAGGCGCACAAGGTGAGAGGCGGCCCAAGGGATTGCGAGTGGGGCAACAGGGCCCCGCGCCCGTGATTTGCCCCGCAAAATGAGATTTCATTGTCATCGTCAGCTTTGGAAAACAGACGAGATCTCGTAAACGAGGACATGTTACTTAATATTTTGGAAGCCCTTTCCGGCATCTATATGATAACAATTACCATCAAAACTCAAACAAGAATAACTTTTTATTTTTTTTGTTTTTGAATTATCTTATTGTCAGTACTTAAAATACATGTTTTGTAGCAATCTATCATAGCAAAAGGGGCTGACAGCCCGTTAGCAGGATGTGGTACGGTATATACTATATACAGTCGACGCTTGTTTATAATGTGTTAATGTTTCGGATGTTTCCTTAGAAGATAATTTACTTCTTAGTCCAAACCTGTTGCAGGACGACGGGGGATGGCAGCGGGTAGGGAATGAGCGCATGGACAAGCAGAGTTGACCACAAATCCGACCGTTTCGTTTCACCTACATAGATTTTTTTTTCCCCGAGTCAAGGCACAGTGATACACTTGCCACCCTCCTTTTTCGTCATAGAGTTGGAAGCCACGCTTCAGTAGCTTTCTCCTCCATATTTCTATAGTTCAGTGTGATGAAAGCATTACGTCCCTTAGTTTTCTCAATTTTTGAACACAGCATGTGAAGGGTGGGAAGGAACAGGAATAAAACTTTAGCTTTCAAACAAATAGCAAAAACATATAGTTATAGGAGTACCCTCCTGCCAAAGGTCTGACCTAGAAAGTTAGACATTTAATTACAAAGAGAAAAAACAACTTTAAATTAAAAAGTCGGACATCATTTTTTAAGGCAGAATTTTGCATTTTAGAAATTGCATGTCATCACATCTATGTCGACAAACGCTCGAAACAGCTTATGGTATATTTCTTATTCCTTTTGTTCGTACAAGAGCTTTTTATTTCCTAGAGCTTTGAACGGGTTGCCTGAATCAGTCAGGAAATTATTGACTTTAGCAGAATTAAGGTCTCTAATTAACAATAACGACTATAATAAAACATTTATACGTGAAAGGCGTAATTATCTTCTTTTCGTTTCTGTAGGAACGTCTTGTAAGATAAGATAAGAAAACAAAAGATAAGATGAGATGGAGTATTGCATCCTTTCTGTAGAACAAATCTTTACATCCGTAAGCCCTTCCTCACTCACGCCATTCCAGCTTTTCAACAGGATATCAATGTAAGGGGTCTGAGCCACTGTATGCATATCTCTAAACCATCTGCTTATTCGACTATCTTGGTCTGGTCTAGAGTAGGCGCATTAATCCATACAGTCACATACCTACATCAAATGCACTCGATCTCTTAAGAACACTAGGCTGCGCGATTAGAGTCTACTTCTAAGATATCTCGCGCATGGAGAACATCTACTCTGAGCACATCGCTTTGTGTATAAATATTGATTAAATGGGAATAACTCAGAGAAGAATTAGAGTTAAGATATTATTCGATAAAAACTGATTCAAATCTTTTGTCGCTACAGACCCGACTTTCTGAAAATAGTGCAACTTTTGTTTGTACCTCAGACATTAAATTGATCTTAATACTTAATATTATGGACCAAAGCGATAGAAAATTAAATCGGTGGAAAACTGAACATAGAAAATGAAATTAGAAACAATGAAAGGAACAGCAAAAAT
>JADKLZ010051895.1:0-14505 GCA_021533235.1 Biomphalaria straminea | reverse complement strand
CACCGGGTATCAGCACTTCTGTATTCTATACACCGGGTATCAGCACTCTGTATTCTATACACCCTGTATTAGCACTTCTGTATTCTATACACCGGGTATCAGCGCTTCTGTATTCTATACACCGGGTATCAGCACTGCTGTATTCTATAAACCGGGTATCAGCACTTCTGTATTCTATAAACCGGGTATCAACACTTCTGTATTCTGTACACCGGGTATCAACACTTCTGTATTCTATAAATCGAGTATCAGCACTTCTGTATTCTATACACGGGGTATCAATACTTCTGTATTCTATACACCAGATACACCAAAAATCTTGCTATGGAAGGTGTTGGCTTTGTGTATGAAAATCTCAATACTTGATGTAGACTCGCATTAAATAGAAAATGGATGACAATGATAATTGCTAGTTCAGGGTCAAAGTTCACGTCTCTCTGTGCAATTCTACTTAACGAGGCGTTTCGCCTCGTTCTGAAACAAGGAAAATATGAAAGAGAAAAAAAAATGTCTCTGCATTATGCCGCGTCATTAATTACACGTGGTATTCAGCACGCGCAGGCATGCCATGTTGTGTATGTGTTTAAGAGAGAGAGAGAGAGAGAGAGAGAGAGAGAGAGTGCGTGAGGCCATCAGGAGGATGAGTGGCGGGATGGAGGGAGGAAATCTGAGCGATGGGTATAAAGTTCCATCACTGGCATGCCTTCATTGGCCTTGACCTGATTCGATCATCAGCTTAACTTCAAGACATAAAACCATTATTGATTTTTTGTTATGTTTTTTTTTTTCCTCTCTCTTGAAGATACATGATTCTATTGAACATGTCCATGGATTCCTTAAGGCAGTGTTTCCCAAACTGGGGTATGCATACCCCCAGGGGTACGGGAAGACTTTGGAAGGGGGGTACGTGTTGCACCTCTTTAACCATGATGATTTTTTAAAGTACCAACTTATTATGTTCTGTTAATACATTAAAGTGTGTTGGATAGGGCGAGGGGCACTCAGCATTACAAAAATTAAAAAAAGGGTACACGTAGGTCAAAGGTTTGGGAAACGCTGGCTTAAGGCGATAAACTAAATTGAAAATGAAATAATGCACAGTATCAACAAGACACAATTCAAGTTTATTTATGGGCGTTCATAGAACACTGGGCGGAAGTAATAGCCTGCAGGTAGAAATAAGAACAAAAAACTGCAGTAACACCAACAACAGCAGCTGCGGCACATAGAACAGCAATAAAAGCAACATCAAAATAATATTTTAAAAAATGCAGTGATGGCCACATTGATTTTTTTCGGTATCTGTAGACCCGAGAAACAGATATAAACATCCACTGCCCTAAGAGAGAGATGACATCTAACTTATCCCTTCCCTCCCATTTTTTTTCAGGTTTATTCATACATAGAATAGTTAGTTCTAAATATCTCATCATGTATTAGCCGTCTAAAAAATAGGGTGAGAGGAAGAGAAACAGACAGACAAAGAAAGGAGAGGGGGGAGAAAGTGAAAAAGAGAATGAGAGAGAGAGAAAGAAAGATAAAAAGAAACAAAGAAAAACACGAGAAAGGAAGAGAAAGAAAGAGAAGAGATAGACAAAGAGAATAGCTGATATCAATTACAAATAATCAAAGTTAAGAGTCTATGTTTGACTGCATATCAATGGGTCCTAAATATCACCTCTGCTACTCTTCACACTAGCCATAATACACATACACAATTTGATTTTGCATCCAGTGAGACTGCATTTATATATATATATATATTCACATATAATGTGGCGTTTCCATTACCAAGCACACAACTGTGAAAACCAACATCAAATAAACACCTAGATCTTGGTGTTTGTAACAAAACATCATACTTTAAACACGGGACAAGTTACGGTTATTTGATAATTCCTTTTTTTTTTCCCCAGGAATGCGCCACGCATCGTTAGCCACTAAGAAATCTGCCAAGGTCATTAGCACAGCTCCCCCGCCAGGTAAGTAGCTCCGTTGGGGAGGCCTTGTCCCTCCACTAGCAAACTATTGAAATACGATTCACATTTTCAGAAAGCGAAAAGCCAGAACGACCCAGTATCTACGTCTTCAAAATTGATATTGATTACAAATGATAACTGATAAAAAAAAAAACCCTGCACAAATTCAAGGCTACTCCACTATTGATTGATTACATGATTTCTATATAGAGTATAGACCATCCAACCGGAAGATACTAGATATGAAAATAACAGTTATAAAATCCAAGCTAGAGAACTATAAAACTTTGAAAGGGAGGGGGGGCACCCAATATTTAACTTTTTTTTTGGGTGCCCCCCCTCCCCAAGACGTTTGCTCTACACTCGACCTTTAACAGTTGTCCTAAAACTGACTGACAAGTAGACCTATGAGATATCATGACCTACCTGTATTCCGCCTCTGAACAATGGCGTTGTGTTTCAGCTCCTGTGCCTAAGGAATAGAAAGACGAAACAAATCAAAAAATGAAGTGAAATCAAACTGATGAATGAAGAACACTTCAAACATTTATTTCTAGAGCAGATTATCATGCATCTAGCACAGCGGCTCTCAACCTTTTAAGCTCGGCAACCCTTCCCCCCTTTACAATTTCCACTCTTCGGCGACCCCCATCCACACAGCAATAGAAGAATAGACAAAAAGAATCCATTTTTTTCGATGGTCTTAGGCGACCCCCGGCAAATCGTCAATCGACCCCCCAAAGGGGTCGCTACCCACAGGCTGAGAACCCCTGTTGAAGCAGAAAGACGGATAGGATGTTTGGGGCGGGCCACTAGTTAAACTTGTATGAAATCCGAGCTGAGTGCCAAGGGTCTAGAACTGAGCAGACGCTTCCGGTGGAGGCAGACACCAAAGTGAAAACAAAAATCACGCCAAAGAGAGAAAAATGTTACAATCTCACACCATGAGAGACGGACTTTGAACGTGACTTAAGAATGACGTAATTTGAAAAGATAACTAAGGATGTGAGTAGACCGCTTAGGGCCTTCCTAGAGTAAGCATCAAGTTCTGTAATGTAAGTTATAGCAACTGTTTATCCTTGGGGACTTTTAATAAGAATTTGTATTTATATTGATAATGAACTCAACGTCTTGCAAATAAATATGCCCGGACCCAATCATCCCTCTAACAATTCGTGAAATAGTATCATCATCAAATCATGAGTAAATAACTGAATAAAAATGAACGATGCATTATACAAGACTTGTACACGTGGAAACATAGCACGGCCAGCGTTTTGGGAGTCATTCTAGCCCACAAGAAATCAAGAAGGTAGCCGCGGTCAGCCTCCTAGAGCGGTCAAACTAGCTAAATTTGGGACTTCAAAAACTGTGGGTTGTCTACGACGTTGGTCTTGTGCTATGTCCAGGGCTAAAACTCTGCTCGCGTCCATTCCCCGCTATCCTGTATTGGGACGTAACGTCAACGTTCCCCTTGTGGTCTATAGGGCAGATGATGTAAAGGTCATCTGTTTCTGTGGCCTACGGTTAACGTGGGTGTCTTGTGGCCAGCACAACGACCAACCGCCTTTACATTTCCCCTACTAATGTCAGGTACCCATTACAGCTGGGGGATTCAGAGGCGCCCAAAAAGCCCGAAATTTAAAATCCCAGTCTTCGAACCCGAGACCCCCGTTTGGAAGCCCAGCGATTTACCGCTCAGCCACCGCCCCCCCTCCTCCCCCCAACGGACAGGGACGTAATGATCTTCAATTCTGGAAAAATAACGCATGAAACAAGACGCTGTGGCTACGCTTGACCACGCCGAGCTTCTGCTGTTGTGTTTATCTTATTGTTATTTTACTTGTGATGCTACTTGTATTAAAAAAATTCAGACCGTTGGTCATCACTAGTATCAACACGAATGTCCCCAGCATGAGTGACCTACTTATATTGACGTGATCGTGTCATGACCTAACACATCGAGTGTCCTACGTGATGTCACGATTTGACCCTGTTCTCACAAAGAGAAATATCAATTTACTCGTGACCTAGGAACACTGCCAGTAAAACAATGTACCCAGAGGTTCTCAAGCTATTGCCGTATTCTATTCTAACAACTATTTGATATACCTCCGAAACCCATAAAACTACAACTGCAGTTCAATCAAATGATTAAAACTAAATGATTCTCCAAAATTTTTTTGGGAGGGGGGGAGGGCATTGACTTCGAAGTGTGGGGCTCTGCAACGAACATTTTGAGAATCACAGCCTTGGGTGATTGTTTAAAGAGAAAATCATAGCATGACTCACGTCATACGAGTAGGCCAGCGTTAGTACTACTGTAGACTTGTCACAATTTGTTGACAGTTTCATTGTAATGTCATTTATAAACGATAAGCCCTGGCAATAAACCTAACCCAAACAAAAAATCAGCTGTTTACTTTTCTGAACTTGTCAAATAAAAAATAATATAAAAAAAATATTTTATTTCATTTTTTTTTTCTTAAATTTTTAGGATTTGGAAAAAAATAGAAAGAAACCTTATTTAGTAGAAAATAGAAGGAGACGAGAGTCTCAATGATCAGAATGAAATGTACTAAGATAAAATGAGTTCATTATTGCAAGACCCACCCGCAACCTACATATTTTTCCACAGTTAAAAAGACATATGCGTTGCCATCCGGGAGTCGATTTAACATATACATTTCAAAATCTATGTAATTTTGTTTTTGGTGGGGGTGGGGGGGGTGGAGGGGTTTAAAACAGCTTTGGGCTTTCCTTTAAAAAATATTTTCTTTCACATATTAGTCCAAACCTTCCAATAGGTCAGCTACAACTGTTTAAGTAACTTTGATTGGTTAATGCTTTGAATCATTTTTTTTTTAAGGTACAAAGAATATTTTTGCAAGGTTTGAACTTGATCTTAAAATTGAAACTGGGAGAAATTATTTAAAAAAAGTTTACCAGACAGACTCTACAGAATGATCGTATATAAGCTTTGTAAAAGTTTCATTATTTGTCAAACAATCACTAGAACAATTGATTGTCTCACCCTTTGATTAGTGCTGGACACACGTCTCTTGGAGATGCGGGCTGCGTTCTTGTTGGAGCCGGCAACACTCTTGGATTTACCCAGACTCTTGGTTTTGGCTTTGAGTTTGTTGCCGGAAGAGATGGTCTTCCCTTTGGACTTGGCGGAAGTCTGGTGACCGGATGAGGTCAGAGAATGGCGCCCTGTGCTTTCTTCTGATTGGTCACGAAGCTGTTCGCGCTGAAAGACAAAGTTTATATTAATTAAATCATTCAACACCTATCATATGACAAATTTTTAAAAATATAACTGCAGATTTTCTTTTCAAAACAATTTCGCACATCCAGAAATGTCAGATAACTGTATTTAGCTAGCGTTTTGATGTATCCGTGGGGTACTAAATCTGAAAAAGTATTGATAATCTATATAATTAGAAGGTTTACTATAATACTTGGTGCCCTATACCAACCACCTTTACTTTTCCCCTAAAAATCCCGAAATTGAAATGTCTTCACCAGGATTTGAAACCGGGGCCCCTCGGTTTGAAAGCCAAGCGCTTTATCACTCAGCCACCGCGCCTCCTGCACCGGAGAATAAACAATTCTAGCTTCCTTTTTGTTGTTGTTGAACATTTAGTCATTTAATGGGTAGCATTGTTTCTTTCAATAACGCGTCATCGATTTATTTAAATATTTCAAAACCGTTTCCAATTTTCCTCTTTTTAAGTTTTTCTTAAAGTTTCTTTATAATGCCTCAACATTTCTCTACATCGCTTTTTGTACTATTTTGGTGTCACTCATAGACATGCATAAATATAGACTGGAAAAAGGAAGTAACTTTATGTAACTTGAAAACATGTATATCTATTGTATTCGGATTTCCGAATAATGAAAAATTTAAAAATTGCATGATCTTCAGTCTTAGAGATTAAACAAAATTTAAAGACAAAATAAAGTACACACAATTGCAATTCACAAATTTTCGTTTCATAAAACTCTCTTATTGGCCAGTCTATATTTATATATGTCTATGGTGTCACTGTATTTTATAGTCTCGAGAATGTAGACCGGGCCAATACAAACTTGAAATTCAAGCAAAGAAGAGAGAAATCCAATAAATCAGCACAGGTAAAGCGCACTTTCTTTTTCCTGGTTATCCGTTTCCTTATACAGTTCAATGCACCTCATAGAGTGTAAGAGTCTACCCAATTTAAAATCGTAGGAATGCTGTTCTATTTCGGAAAATATGGCTCTACTTTAATTTTTACTTGTCCTATAGGTGTGTTACATATATCATTGACTTCGGATTCGTAATTGTTTAATATATATTTAAATAAAATATTTCTGTCACGTCGCTACGAATTGACCATTTAATTTTTTGACTAATTAAATAAAGAGATTATAAAAAAATAAAACAATACCCTTAAAGCTCTTTCCTCTCTGTCTCGGATTTTGGCCTCAGCATCGGCTTTCGAGGTCTTCTTGCCGTTTTTATCCCCGGCGCCCTCGTCGTCAAAGTCCTGGTCGCCCTCGTCATCGTCCTCGATGAACAAGTCGTCGTGCTCCTCGTTCTCGTCGTCGTCGTAGACGTACTGGATGCGCTTCTTCACCAGCTTCTTGGGCTTCATGATCCGGTTCTTCTCGCGGACAATCTTGTGCTTGTACTTCATCCGGTTCTCCAGGGACTTCTTGGCCAGCACTGAATGCCCGAGCTTCTCGCGAGACTTTAGGTCGTCGAGCTCCGCGGTCTTGAGCACCGTGTACTCGAGGCTCGGGGAGATGATCTCCAGGTCTTTCATCTTGGTCGGGCTGGACACTCGCAGCTTGGTCAGCTTCTTCTTCTTGGTGCTGATCTCTTTCTTGCTGGACGT
This sequence comes from Biomphalaria straminea, assembly GCA_021533235.1. NCBI lineage: Eukaryota > Metazoa > Mollusca > Gastropoda > Planorbidae > Biomphalaria > Biomphalaria straminea. The sequence goes on along the minus strand of JADKLZ010051895.1, from coordinate 7,643 downwards.
CGCCAGGAGCTGGGACACCTCTTTGTCAGGGTCGTCGGTCAAGGATTTTATGTTGAGGTCTTCGGGGACTATCCTGGGACCATCTTCTTTCACATCCGGTGTGAGGTCTTGAGATTGAATCAGGTATGTCGGAGCAGACACGGCTGCCCCCTGCGGATGCAGCTGAACCAGCTCCTCGATCTTCTGTTGCTTTGATTTCTCGTCTTCTACACGTGAATGGACGAATGGAGCCACGTTGGCTATGGGGATATTTTTCATGTGCCCCCAGTTAGAGCCGACATAGTATTTCCTCCGTATTACCTCGGCCCTGGGGAACGTCACGTTTCCCGACGAAGACTTTTGAGAATCGTCCGAGGCGGGACTGAGTGACTGCTGCTGGTGCTCTGGCTGAGTGGCGCCGATGCTGCAGCGCCTGACAACCATTGCGTTCACCGGCATTTCGCCGGCTGGCACGTCCATCACAGCTGCGTTGGCGCTGTTGTTGTTAGCGATTTCGTGGCTGTTGTTGTTGTTGTTTTTGTAAGCGTCCTTTACGAGTTGGTTGTCCGTGGAGGAGTTCCCAGAGGAAGTGCCGGCTTGGGAAAAGGACGAGCTGGACGAGTTCAAGACTCTAGGGGCTGAAGACTTTCCCTGGCCCCTTCTGATAGGGGCCAAGGTGGGTGGGTCGTCATTGTTTGCCTGCGCCCTGACTCCCATCTCTTCAATGGCAACTTCCCCCTCGTCTTCGTGGGGGCTAAGAATAGGCATTTTCGGTGAGGTAGGTATGGGACTGCACGTGCTGCTTGCCATAATTCTACTTTTGCACTCGGCAGAGATGCCCCCGGCCTCATGTTTTCGGGCTGTGTTACTAATAATCCGCTTCAGAGATTCATCCTTGTTAACAGCATTCAAAATCATGTGCTTTTTGGACCAACAGGCTTTGTTTGTGCCTACAGACTTGGGGGTTGTGCTTGAGGCCGGCGAGGGTGTAGATGTGATCATGGGGCTGGTAGACTGGGGGATAGTTACAGACAAAGGAATGGCAAACTGACCAGGAGGGGTAGGCGCTGACTGGTCTAAAGAAACCACACTATTAGGAGATTTCTTTGGCTGGCTGAGAGGTGTATCTCTTGAACTGGACTTTTCTTCCATGAGAACATCGTCATTTTTGTCAGTGTTGCCGCTAGGAAGTGATCGCTCTGGGCTCACCAAGTCTGACTTTGACTGGGGACTAATACTGACATCAATGTCGTTCTTTGCTGGTTTGTCCGGCAAGCTGGAAGTGCTCTCTTTTCGTGCGCCTTCTGAATGCTTGCCTGGTTCAGTGCTGGGATAACTGACCCTTCGCAAAGCTCTCCTGCTCTCTTCTCTGACCCCTCCAACAGGCAGCGGACCCGCTGCTGCAGGAAATGTAGCCTTCAACATATCAGATTTCAATGGCCGTTCTGTTTTGCTGTAGTTAAATTTAGAATTATCCGTGCTTTCTGCACCATGATTGTTAATGAGTGACTTCGAAGACATTCCTTTCAAAGATTGGTAACTCCCCGAAGAGCTCGTTTGTTGGAGGTATCCACTTTTTATCGTCTCTTTCGGCTGTGTTGCCCATTTTTGAGTTCCGACTAGAGTATTCTGAGAAGATGTGGTAGTCTGTTTATAAGACTTGGTATCAGGGTGTTTTGTTGGCTGTGACTGTTTCTGATAATATCCAGAATCAGCCTGTTTCATTGGGTAGAGAGAGTTTTGGTAATGCTGAACGGACATAGATGACTGAGGTTGCTGCTTACTAAAAACCTGCTGTTGAATCATCTGTTCTTTGGAATACTGAACATGCTGGGCATTGGGGTAGGACTGCATTGGCATCATCTGGTCTTTTAGGGAAGACTGCCGCTGCTGGAGATAAATCTGATGCTGTTGTTGCTGCTGGTGCTGCTGAAGCATGCTTTGGCTAAACGATCTAGCAAATGAGCGCGAGGCCTGCAGAGGATCACTAGAGTCTTTCATTCCGAGCTCAATGATCTCATGGACTTCATTTGGCTTTTGACGTTGCTGTTGATGTAGCTGCTGGTTGTGTACATCCATACTCTGTTGTCGATGTAACTGCTGCTGCTGCTTGTACGAATGTTGTTGTAGAGCATGCTGGTGTTGCTGCTGTGGAGAGACGTCGTAATGTTGCTGCGGGTGTCGAACAACGATGACCTCATTGGCGTTTCCTGGGACCATCTCTATGCTTCTAGGGCTCAGAGAATCTTTGTACAGGCGCTTGGGGTCCGCGTAAGGATTTTGAATGCTCTCGCTACCCATCTTCTGTTTCCTGTGATCCTCTTTCATTTTTTCCAGCTGTGTGGTCAGCGGCAACATGGGCGGGTTGCCTGCTGCATGCTTCACCATGTCCGACACCATAGCTGAACTGCCAATCTTTCCATGCTGTGGCGGCACCATCGGGAATTTTCCATGCACGTGAGGACTGCTCTGGGTGCGGCCGTCCACGCTAGACCTACTTTCAACACTACTGCGTCCGTCAACGCAGGTTCTAGCGTCGGCACTCATTCTACCATCTACGGTCATCCTGCTGTCGGCGCTGATGCGACCATCGACGCTGTAGCCGTATTTGTTCTGTCGCTGTACTGTTGACACGGGAGATGCGTGAGCGGTATAAGAAGGAGATGCCAGAGGCTCGTATGATTCTGGGCCCCTTGGCGAAGGCGAAGATATCCATATAGTATTGTGCGACATGTCAACAGAGTTCACAGACGCCTTTTGGTTTATTAATCCAGTAACTGCACTATTTACATCAGACTTCATCCTTTTAGCAGCAGACACTATTCTGTCGTATTCAGCATTGTCTATATCGTCTGCTGGCCTCTTCTTTGTTTTGACAGTAAGATCCAGAGGGCTGTCGCCTGGTTTTGAGCTTCCCTGAGGTAATTTGGTCAGATCGAGTGCGCTCACAGTTTTCTCCTGCTGGTTGAGCACTGGCCTCTCCTCTTGTGGCAAGACGAGGTTGGCTTGCTGCATTTGAGAACTCCTGCCGATAGAGGTCGGTCTGGGTGATGGGTAATCCCTCTGGGAAGATGTATACCTGTCAGAGGGTTGAACTCTTTGGTCAGGATAATTTGAAGACTTTGGTGGCTCGTACATGATCCTTGGCTGGCCAGTGCTGATTGAGCCTTGCATTCTGGGCAGACCAACATCTCGAAGTGAGGGGTGACTAGATTCGTGATCACTAATGTGTAAGGGGACGTTCTTGGAAGTCTGGCCGATGTCCTCGATGTGATACACAGGCCTAGACTGTTTAGGTGGCTCAGGTGGGTAGCCTCCTTCGCGCCAAACGACCTCTTCAGATGACATGCTCTGTCTGATGACAGATTTCTGATGACGAGGCTGTGACATTTGCTCCATTGGGTAAGGAATGCCCCTTTCCGAATGGGACTGTGGAGAGGGATAAGAAGAATGACCAATGGACTGAACGTTTGAAGGGTGTGGGGACATATGAGAAGGTAATGAAGGCGGGGCCTGCCCGCCTCTGTGGGACACATCTACTCCCAAAGGGTAAGTAATGGCTTTACTTAAAGAGGCGTGAGGTTCAGCCCCTTGCAATTTATAAATGCTCTGAGGTGGACCGGAATACGACGATGCCTTTCGCAGATGTTCCTCTTGCCTCCTGACCTCAGAAGAGTCAACCTGAAGCTTCATGTGGTTAGACGGTAACTCTAGGCTGGACTTTTGTATATTCCTGGACATCGGAGAAGGGACACTAGTATAGCGGACTTCTCTCTCTCGTAACTCACTAACGGCTCCTCTATCTCGCAATAAGTCTCTGTGTTGTGGAGAAAGTTGATCACTGGGGTTAATTCCCATGCTGTTTTTAACATCGATCGGACCTTTGGACATATCGGTCATGTAATGACCAGGGGGAAGCAACTTCTGATGGTTTCCGGGATACGTTCTAGAAGACGTCTTCCCAGACAAGTAGAGAGAGTGTTCAGGAGGGTGGTGTAACGTTTGACCAGAAGAAACTATGGAGTCCGACATTCTGCTTTGTTTCTGACTCGAGTAGGGCATCGCCATTGGTGGACCCGCTATGTTCTGAGAGCCAACCACCTGTTTTCCGGCGACGGTTCCGTGAGGGGACATGAGAGGACCTCCAGGCACGGATGAAAGAGTACCATAAGATGCCATGCCCGGTTCCATACTATCGTAGGCAGCTCTCAGTGAATCATTTATGGTCAGCGGCGGCATAGACCCCTGCTGTGGTCGACCGGCACGGCTGGATGTCGACGACATGGACAACTGCCCACTACGATGGTCTCCCATAAGCACGGTTTCTCGAGACGACCTTGAGTCTGGACCCAAGCCACGCTTGTCCTGAGTCATCATCGTGCGAGGGTCTGGGAAGCTTCTGGAGTCCGCTCTATGACCCGGATGCTGCAAAGAGATCTGATGGTGCTGTGGAACTTCCGCCACAAGCCTCGGAGGCGCGTTCTTGGTCATCATCGGTTCCATCGCCCTCGTGTCCAGCTGGGGCCGGGACATGTCACGCACCTGGAGCTGCTGCTGGACGTCCATAGTTACACGCGTGTCATGACCCATCCCGAGAGCGCCGCCGTGGCTTCCGCTCCTGGAATCCACGGGGATAGCTCTAGGATTCATAGCCGAGGACCTAGGGTCGTGGATGCCAGGAATGGCCTTCTGCTGGTGCTGCCGGCTCATGTAGTGGGGGATGTTGTCGCTGGACACAGTGGTGTGTCGCGTGAAGCCAGGCGGCCCACTCAGGGACATGGTCATTTCCACCCCAACACCTGTTCCATGGCGAGCCCCGTCCTTGGACGGATCCATGGACAAAGGGTAAATGGGTGTGTAGCACTGTTCACTTGGGCTAAGATGTCAGAGCCATGACACCACCTTGACTAGATACTCCTCCTCACACAATTAATCTGAAACATATAAAGCACAACATCAAAACATATTTTTACGTGTTTAACTCTTAACATAATCTTAAGAGAATCTAACAACTGAGCTTTTTCTCGATATGAGCCAAATAAGAAAATAATTTGACTAAAAGAATTAGGTTTGGACAATTCAACTTTAAAAAAAAAAAAGGTTTTTACTCTTAACGCGTGTTTGACGCAACTTCTTCTCTAGTGCCATTAGAGAACGGAATGGGTTGCCTGAATCAGCCAGGAAAACCAACAACTTAGTAGTCATTGATTAACAGGCATGACTAGATTGACACATGAGTAGAACGTAGGCCTAACTATCTTCTTTTTTTTTTTGTTGAAGTAACATCTGTAATATATAAGTTAAGAGACCAGACAAAAACAACTGAGATGATTCTCAAAAAAAAAGGACAATGTCATCTTTAGGTGATGTAATTTTTATAAAAAAAAAAAATACCAAGAAGAAAACGTTGGATCATTTGAGAAGCCAATGCAATTATCTAAATTAGAAGCTTAATTCACAGTAGACTTCGCAGTTTTTGAACAATATATGCACATATATATATATATATATATATATATCCCTTTTATATATTGAATGTTTATATTATTTTGTAAAAACTAGTTTGGATTTTAGGAATGTAAGAATTAACTTGCACTATTTGAATAGGTATTAATACATATCAGGAAAGCGTCTGAATAAAAAAAAAGATTTCTTTATAAAATTAGATAAACACAAAATTAACGATCTTAGCTAGGTGAAGAATGATTAGCAATGCGCTATCACTATTCAATATGGTGAACAACATCTCCCACCCCCTTTACACACACACACACACACCGGACAAGAGAAATTCTATAAATCAAGGCTCAAGACAAGACGACGGTACGGGACGTTTTGGCGCCGCTGTTTTGGCGATAGGGACGTTTTGGCGCAAAATACATTATGTGCCTATGTTATATGCTTTCTTTAAAAAGAATTTTCATATCTAAGTTTTGCATGAGTGTTTGTGTTACGACCATATGGTTAAGATATAATTCACGTACAGAAAAAGAGATATTTGTGTCCGCTATTTTTGGTATTAAGTTTAATATTTTATTATTGTTAAATCTCTAACATTACACAACACCAGGCTGCTTCGACAAGACAATACTGGTAGTACGATTTTGTTAATTCAAATTCAACCGATAGAGACTTAATGGTGTTTTTGTTTTTGTAATAAAGAGGGTGGGGAGAGATAAAGAGAAAAGAGAGAGAAAGAGAATGAAAAAGAGAAGAAAAAAAGATAAAGAGCTGAGAGAAACGAGAAAAGAGCTAAAAGAGAATGTGAGAGATACAAGAGAAATGTAAAAGAGGAAGAGAAAAAGAGAGAAAAAGTAAAAGCAAAGAAAAAAGAGAAGAGCGCTAAAGTGAAAGAGGCAGAGACAAAAACAAATAGGAAGGACGAGACAGATCAAAGAAAAAGAGAGACAAATGAGATACAAAATGGAAAGAGCCAAAAATAAAGAAAATAGAGAAGAGAAATGAGAGAGAAGAAAGAGGAAGAGAGAAAGAGAAACAAAAAACAAAAGGTGAAAATGTAGAACGCCTGACATTGTGTTCAATCAAAACAAATAGAAAAAAAATTGACTAATGTGATAAGGTGTTTTTTTTGTTGTTGTTGTTAAGTAAAGTTTTTCCAGGACAACAGTTTGAGTCTGTCAGTAGGTTAGACTGTCCATGTGTGTGTAACAAACTAGTGCGAATTAAGACCATCACGGAAGTAATGGAGTAAGTACGAGCGCCCTCAACATTTCCCTCGCAGTTTGATAGTAAATTGACGGCTAACCGCGGCGACTACACAGCGACTCGTTATCCCACTTCTGGAAAATCCGTGCTATTGCTTGAAACTTGTTTCCACCACCAGCACACCCCTCTCCCTACTTTTTTTTTTCCAAAACACGTTCTCGTTCTCCGCCCCACACACACACACACAATCGAAATTCCCCTCCCAAACTTCCCTCACTCAATGCAATCATCATACCGTCATACTCGCAGAACTGTTTCTCAGGCTCAGTAGTACTCACTACTCACTCTATAGCCATTAGCCAGATCGATAGCTTTCAGATAGCACGCGCTGTCTGTTCAATCTCGTTTCAATCCCAGGGGTCTTGCGGTATGCGCGCGCCTGTGTAGCAGGAGTAGTGTGTGTGTGTCTGGGAAGGGGTCGAAGGACCACATTGGATCTTTTGAGGGGGGGCAGTATTCGAGCGACAATGTAGACAAGGGGTGGACGTAAAGTCCAGCTGGGTCCTAAGCCACAAATTGAACTTTTGCAGACCATTGTTAACGATTTCAGAACGAGGTTCAACATACACCGTAGCGCGCGCGCTCACACACAACCGCTGTTACTCACAATGTGTGTTGAACTGCACGCTGTCCTACGCAGAGACGGCCCGAGACTCTTCTCTTGGAATGTTTGGAAAAACTAAAATGAATATATTTGTTCTTAAAGACACTGTCTTACAGACACTGAGACCCAAATATTTCAAGACCCCAAGAGACATGCCGGCCAAGACAAGAACGAGACCTGCAGAAACCAAGGCGACGTATGCTACACATTCCGCAGGTCAGTTGGATGGCCGCCTGATCGTATGCTGGTCAGTTGGATGGCCGCCTGATACTATTCTGGTCAGTTGGATGTCCGCCTGATAGTGTGCTGGTAAGTTGGATGTCCGCCTGATCGT
>JADKLZ010051894.1:0-14496 GCA_021533235.1 Biomphalaria straminea | reverse complement strand
CACCGGGTATCAGCACTTCTGTATTCTATACACCGGGTATCAGCACTCTGTATTCTATACACCCTGTATTAGCACTTCTGTATTCTATACACCGGGTATCAGCGCTTCTGTATTCTATACACCGGGTATCAGCACTGCTGTATTCTATAAACCGGGTATCAGCACTTCTGTATTCTATAAACCGGGTATCAACACTTCTGTATTCTGTACACCGGGTATCAACACTTCTGTATTCTATAAATCGAGTATCAGCACTTCTGTATTCTATACACGGGGTATCAATACTTCTGTATTCTATACACCAGATACACCAAAAATCTTGCTATGGAAGGTGTTGGCTTTGTGTATGAAAATCTCAATACTTGATGTAGACTCGCATTAAATAGAAAATGGATGACAATGATAATTGCTAGTTCAGGGTCAAAGTTCACGTCTCTCTGTGCAATTCTACTTAACGAGGCGTTTCGCCTCGTTCTGAAACAAGGAAAATATGAAAGAGAAAAAAAAATGTCTCTGCATTATGCCGCGTCATTAATTACACGTGGTATTCAGCACGCGCAGGCATGCCATGTTGTGTATGTGTTTAAGAGAGAGAGAGAGAGAGAGAGAGAGAGAGAGAGTGCGTGAGGCCATCAGGAGGATGAGTGGCGGGATGGAGGGAGGAAATCTGAGCGATGGGTATAAAGTTCCATCACTGGCATGCCTTCATTGGCCTTGACCTGATTCGATCATCAGCTTAACTTCAAGACATAAAACCATTATTGATTTTTTGTTATGTTTTTTTTTTCCTCTCTCTTGAAGATACATGATTCTATTGAACATGTCCATGGATTCCTTAAGGCAGTGTTTCCCAAACTGGGGTATGCATACCCCCAGGGGTACGGGAAGACTTTGGAAGGGGGGTACGTGTTGCACCTCTTTAACCATGATGATTTTTTAAAGTACCAACTTATTATGTTCTGTTAATACATTAAAGTGTGTTGGATAGGGCGAGGGGCACTCAGCATTACAAAAATTAAAAAAAGGGTACACGTAGGTCAAAGGTTTGGGAAACGCTGGCTTAAGGCGATAAACTAAATTGAAAATGAAATAATGCACAGTATCAACAAGACACAATTCAAGTTTATTTATGGGCGTTCATAGAACACTGGGCGGAAGTAATAGCCTGCAGGTAGAAATAAGAACAAAAAACTGCAGTAACACCAACAACAGCAGCTGCGGCACATAGAACAGCAATAAAAGCAACATCAAAATAATATTTTAAAAAATGCAGTGATGGCCACATTGATTTTTTTCGGTATCTGTAGACCCGAGAAACAGATATAAACATCCACTGCCCTAAGAGAGAGATGACATCTAACTTATCCCTTCCCTCCCATTTTTTTTCAGGTTTATTCATACATAGAATAGTTAGTTCTAAATATCTCATCATGTATTAGCCGTCTAAAAAATAGGGTGAGAGGAAGAGAAACAGACAGACAAAGAAAGGAGAGGGGGAGAAAGTGAAAAAGAGAATGAGAGAGAGAGAAAGAAAGATAAAAAGAAACAAAGAAAAACACGAGAAAGGAAGAGAAAGAAAGAGAAGAGATAGACAAAGAGAATAGCTGATATCAATTACAAATAATCAAAGTTAAGAGTCTATGTTTGACTGCATATCAATGGGTCCTAAATATCACCTCTGCTACTCTTCACACTAGCCATAATACACATACACAATTTGATTTTGCATCCAGTGAGACTGCATTTATATATATATATATATTCACATATAATGTGGCGTTTCCATTACCAAGCACACAACTGTGAAAACCAACATCAAATAAACACCTAGATCTTGGTGTTTGTAACAAAACATCATACTTTAAACACGGGACAAGTTACGGTTATTTGATAATTCCTTTTTTTTTCCCCAGGAATGCGCCACGCATCGTTAGCCACTAAGAAATCTGCCAAGGTCATTAGCACAGCTCCCCCGCCAGGTAAGTAGCTCCGTTGGGGAGGCCTTGTCCCTCCACTAGCAAACTATTGAAATACGATTCACATTTTCAGAAAGCGAAAAGCCAGAACGACCCAGTATCTACGTCTTCAAAATTGATATTGATTACAAATGATAACTGATAAAAAAAAAAACCCTGCACAAATTCAAGGCTACTCCACTATTGATTGATTACATGATTTCTATATAGAGTATAGACCATCCAACCGGAAGATACTAGATATGAAAATAACAGTTATAAAATCCAAGCTAGAGAACTATAAAACTTTGAAAGGGAGGGGGGGCACCCAATATTTAACTTTTTTTTTGGGTGCCCCCCCTCCCCAAGACGTTTGCTCTACACTCGACCTTTAACAGTTGTCCTAAAACTGACTGACAAGTAGACCTATGAGATATCATGACCTACCTGTATTCCGCCTCTGAACAATGGCGTTGTGTTTCAGCTCCTGTGCCTAAGGAATAGAAAGACGAAACAAATCAAAAAATGAAGTGAAATCAAACTGATGAATGAAGAACACTTCAAACATTTATTTCTAGAGCAGATTATCATGCATCTAGCACAGCGGCTCTCAACCTTTTAAGCTCGGCAACCCTTCCCCCCTTTACAATTTCCACTCTTCGGCGACCCCCATCCACACAGCAATAGAAGAATAGACAAAAAGAATCCATTTTTTTCGATGGTCTTAGGCGACCCCCGGCAAATCGTCAATCGACCCCCCAAAGGGGTCGCTACCCACAGGCTGAGAACCCCTGTTGAAGCAGAAAGACGGATAGGATGTTTGGGGCGGGCCACTAGTTAAACTTGTATGAAATCCGAGCTGAGTGCCAAGGGTCTAGAACTGAGCAGACGCTTCCGGTGGAGGCAGACACCAAAGTGAAAACAAAAATCACGCCAAAGAGAGAAAAATGTTACAATCTCACACCATGAGAGACGGACTTTGAACGTGACTTAAGAATGACGTAATTTGAAAAGATAACTAAGGATGTGAGTAGACCGCTTAGGGCCTTCCTAGAGTAAGCATCAAGTTCTGTAATGTAAGTTATAGCAACTGTTTATCCTTGGGGACTTTTAATAAGAATTTGTATTTATATTGATAATGAACTCAACGTCTTGCAAATAAATATGCCCGGACCCAATCATCCCTCTAACAATTCGTGAAATAGTATCATCATCAAATCATGAGTAAATAACTGAATAAAAATGAACGATGCATTATACAAGACTTGTACACGTGGAAACATAGCACGGCCAGCGTTTTGGGAGTCATTCTAGCCCACAAGAAATCAAGAAGGTAGCCGCGGTCAGCCTCCTAGAGCGGTCAAACTAGCTAAATTTGGGACTTCAAAAACTGTGGGTTGTCTACGACGTTGGTCTTGTGCTATGTCCAGGGCTAAAACTCTGCTCGCGTCCATTCCCCGCTATCCTGTATTGGGACGTAACGTCAACGTTCCCCTTGTGGTCTATAGGGCAGATGATGTAAAGGTCATCTGTTTCTGTGGCCTACGGTTAACGTGGGTGTCTTGTGGCCAGCACAACGACCAACCGCCTTTACATTTCCCCTACTAATGTCAGGTACCCATTACAGCTGGGGGATTCAGAGGCGCCCAAAAAGCCCGAAATTTAAAATCCCAGTCTTCGAACCCGAGACCCCCGTTTGGAAGCCCAGCGATTTACCGCTCAGCCACCGCCCCCCTCCTCCCCCCAACGGACAGGGACGTAATGATCTTCAATTCTGGAAAAATAACGCATGAAACAAGACGCTGTGGCTACGCTTGACCACGCCGAGCTTCTGCTGTTGTGTTTATCTTATTGTTATTTTACTTGTGATGCTACTTGTATTAAAAAAATTCAGACCGTTGGTCATCACTAGTATCAACACGAATGTCCCCAGCATGAGTGACCTACTTATATTGACGTGATCGTGTCATGACCTAACACATCGAGTGTCCTACGTGATGTCACGATTTGACCCTGTTCTCACAAAGAGAAATATCAATTTACTCGTGACCTAGGAACACTGCCAGTAAAACAATGTACCCAGAGGTTCTCAAGCTATTGCCGTATTCTATTCTAACAACTATTTGATATACCTCCGAAACCCATAAAACTACAACTGCAGTTCAATCAAATGATTAAAACTAAATGATTCTCCAAAATTTTTTTGGGAGGGGGGGAGGGCATTGACTTCGAAGTGTGGGGCTCTGCAACGAACATTTTGAGAATCACAGCCTTGGGTGATTGTTTAAAGAGAAAATCATAGCATGACTCACGTCATACGAGTAGGCCAGCGTTAGTACTACTGTAGACTTGTCACAATTTGTTGACAGTTTCATTGTAATGTCATTTATAAACGATAAGCCCTGGCAATAAACCTAACCCAAACAAAAAATCAGCTGTTTACTTTTCTGAACTTGTCAAATAAAAAATAATATAAAAAAAATATTTTATTTCATTTTTTTTTTCTTAAATTTTTAGGATTTGGAAAAAAATAGAAAGAAACCTTATTTAGTAGAAAATAGAAGGAGACGAGAGTCTCAATGATCAGAATGAAATGTACTAAGATAAAATGAGTTCATTATTGCAAGACCCACCCGCAACCTACATATTTTTCCACAGTTAAAAAGACATATGCGTTGCCATCCGGGAGTCGATTTAACATATACATTTCAAAATCTATGTAATTTTGTTTTTGGTGGGGGTGGGGGGGGTGGAGGGGTTTAAAACAGCTTTGGGCTTTCCTTTAAAAAATATTTTCTTTCACATATTAGTCCAAACCTTCCAATAGGTCAGCTACAACTGTTTAAGTAACTTTGATTGGTTAATGCTTTGAATCATTTTTTTTTTAAGGTACAAAGAATATTTTTGCAAGGTTTGAACTTGATCTTAAAATTGAAACTGGGAGAAATTATTTAAAAAAAGTTTACCAGACAGACTCTACAGAATGATCGTATATAAGCTTTGTAAAAGTTTCATTATTTGTCAAACAATCACTAGAACAATTGATTGTCTCACCCTTTGATTAGTGCTGGACACACGTCTCTTGGAGATGCGGGCTGCGTTCTTGTTGGAGCCGGCAACACTCTTGGATTTACCCAGACTCTTGGTTTTGGCTTTGAGTTTGTTGCCGGAAGAGATGGTCTTCCCTTTGGACTTGGCGGAAGTCTGGTGACCGGATGAGGTCAGAGAATGGCGCCCTGTGCTTTCTTCTGATTGGTCACGAAGCTGTTCGCGCTGAAAGACAAAGTTTATATTAATTAAATCATTCAACACCTATCATATGACAAATTTTTAAAAATATAACTGCAGATTTTCTTTTCAAAACAATTTCGCACATCCAGAAATGTCAGATAACTGTATTTAGCTAGCGTTTTGATGTATCCGTGGGGTACTAAATCTGAAAAAGTATTGATAATCTATATAATTAGAAGGTTTACTATAATACTTGGTGCCCTATACCAACCACCTTTACTTTTCCCCTAAAAATCCCGAAATTGAAATGTCTTCACCAGGATTTGAAACCGGGGCCCCTCGGTTTGAAAGCCAAGCGCTTTATCACTCAGCCACCGCGCCTCCTGCACCGGAGAATAAACAATTCTAGCTTCCTTTTTGTTGTTGTTGAACATTTAGTCATTTAATGGGTAGCATTGTTTCTTTCAATAACGCGTCATCGATTTATTTAAATATTTCAAAACCGTTTCCAATTTTCCTCTTTTTAAGTTTTTCTTAAAGTTTCTTTATAATGCCTCAACATTTCTCTACATCGCTTTTTGTACTATTTTGGTGTCACTCATAGACATGCATAAATATAGACTGGAAAAAGGAAGTAACTTTATGTAACTTGAAAACATGTATATCTATTGTATTCGGATTTCCGAATAATGAAAAATTTAAAAATTGCATGATCTTCAGTCTTAGAGATTAAACAAAATTTAAAGACAAAATAAAGTACACACAATTGCAATTCACAAATTTTCGTTTCATAAAACTCTCTTATTGGCCAGTCTATATTTATATATGTCTATGGTGTCACTGTATTTTATAGTCTCGAGAATGTAGACCGGGCCAATACAAACTTGAAATTCAAGCAAAGAAGAGAGAAATCCAATAAATCAGCACAGGTAAAGCGCACTTTCTTTTTCCTGGTTATCCGTTTCCTTATACAGTTCAATGCACCTCATAGAGTGTAAGAGTCTACCCAATTTAAAATCGTAGGAATGCTGTTCTATTTCGGAAAATATGGCTCTACTTTAATTTTTACTTGTCCTATAGGTGTGTTACATATATCATTGACTTCGGATTCGTAATTGTTTAATATATATTTAAATAAAATATTTCTGTCACGTCGCTACGAATTGACCATTTAATTTTTTGACTAATTAAATAAAGAGATTATAAAAAAATAAAACAATACCCTTAAAGCTCTTTCCTCTCTGTCTCGGATTTTGGCCTCAGCATCGGCTTTCGAGGTCTTCTTGCCGTTTTTATCCCCGGCGCCCTCGTCGTCAAAGTCCTGGTCGCCCTCGTCATCGTCCTCGATGAACAAGTCGTCGTGCTCCTCGTTCTCGTCGTCGTCGTAGACGTACTGGATGCGCTTCTTCACCAGCTTCTTGGGCTTCATGATCCGGTTCTTCTCGCGGACAATCTTGTGCTTGTACTTCATCCGGTTCTCCAGGGACTTCTTGGCCAGCACTGAATGCCCGAGCTTCTCGCGAGACTTTAGGTCGTCGAGCTCCGCGGTCTTGAGCACCGTGTACTCGAGGCTCGGGGAGATGATCTCCAGGTCTTTCATCTTGGTCGGGCTGGACACTCGCAGCTTGGTCAGCTTCTTCTTCTTGGTGCTGATCTCTTTCTTGCTGGACGTCGCCAGGAGCTGGGACACCTCTTTGTCAGGGTCGTCGGTCAAGGATTTTATGTTGAGGTCTTCGGGGACTATCCTGGGACCATCTTCTTTCACATCCGGTGTGAGGTCTTGAGATTGAATCAGGTATGTCGGAGCAGACACGGCTGCCCCCTGCGGATGCAGCTGAACCAGCTCCTCGATCTTCTGTTGCTTTGATTTCTCGTCTTCTACACGTGAATGGACGAATGGAGCCACGTTGGCTATGGGGATATTTTTCATGTGCCCCCAGTTAGAGCCGACATAGTATTTCCTCCGTATTACCTCGGCCCTGGGGAACGTCACGTTTCCCGACGAAGACTTTTGAGAATCGTCCGAGGCGGGACTGAGTGACTGCTGCTGGTGCTCTGGCTGAGTGGCGCCGATGCTGCAGCGCCTGACAACCATTGCGTTCACCGGCATTTCGCCGGCTGGCACGTCCATCACAGCTGCGTTGGCGCTGTTGTTGTTAGCGATTTCGTGGCTGTTGTTGTTGTTGTTTTTGTAAGCGTCCTTTACGAGTTGGTTGTCCGTGGAGGAGTTCCCAGAGGAAGTGCCGGCTTGGGAAAAGGACGAGCTGGACGAGTTCAAGACTCTAGGGGCTGAAGACTTTCCCTGGCCCCTTCTGATAGGGGCCAAGGTGGGTGGGTCGTCATTGTTTGCCTGCGCCCTGACTCCCATCTCTTCAATGGCAACTTCCCCCTCGTCTTCGTGGGGGCTAAGAATAGGCATTTTCGGTGAGGTAGGTATGGGACTGCACGTGCTGCTTGCCATAATTCTACTTTTGCACTCGGCAGAGATGCCCCCGGCCTCATGTTTTCGGGCTGTGTTACTAATAATCCGCTTCAGAGATTCATCCTTGTTAACAGCATTCAAAATCATGTGCTTTTTGGACCAACAGGCTTTGTTTGTGCCTACAGACTTGGGGGTTGTGCTTGAGGCCGGCGAGGGTGTAGATGTGATCATGGGGCTGGTAGACTGGGGGATAGTTACAGACAAAGGAATGGCAAACTGACCAGGAGGGGTAGGCGCTGACTGGTCTAAAGAAACCACACTATTAGGAGATTTCTTTGGCTGGCTGAGAGGTGTATCTCTTGAACTGGACTTTTCTTCCATGAGAACATCGTCATTTTTGTCAGTGTTGCCGCTAGGAAGTGATCGCTCTGGGCTCACCAAGTCTGACTTTGACTGGGGACTAATACTGACATCAATGTCGTTCTTTGCTGGTTTGTCCGGCAAGCTGGAAGTGCTCTCTTTTCGTGCGCCTTCTGAATGCTTGCCTGGTTCAGTGCTGGGATAACTGACCCTTCGCAAAGCTCTCCTGCTCTCTTCTCTGACCCCTCCAACAGGCAGCGGACCCGCTGCTGCAGGAAATGTAGCCTTCAACATATCAGATTTCAATGGCCGTTCTGTTTTGCTGTAGTTAAATTTAGAATTATCCGTGCTTTCTGCACCATGATTGTTAATGAGTGACTTCGAAGACATTCCTTTCAAAGATTGGTAACTCCCCGAAGAGCTCGTTTGTTGGAGGTATCCACTTTTTATCGTCTCTTTCGGCTGTGTTGCCCATTTTTGAGTTCCGACTAGAGTATTCTGAGAAGATGTGGTAGTCTGTTTATAAGACTTGGTATCAGGGTGTTTTGTTGGCTGTGACTGTTTCTGATAATATCCAGAATCAGCCTGTTTCATTGGGTAGAGAGAGTTTTGGTAATGCTGAACGGACATAGATGACTGAGGTTGCTGCTTACTAAAAACCTGCTGTTGAATCATCTGTTCTTTGGAATACTGAACATGCTGGGCATTGGGGTAGGACTGCATTGGCATCATCTGGTCTTTTAGGGAAGACTGCCGCTGCTGGAGATAAATCTGATGCTGTTGTTGCTGCTGGTGCTGCTGAAGCATGCTTTGGCTAAACGATCTAGCAAATGAGCGCGAGGCCTGCAGAGGATCACTAGAGTCTTTCATTCCGAGCTCAATGATCTCATGGACTTCATTTGGCTTTTGACGTTGCTGTTGATGTAGCTGCTGGTTGTGTACATCCATACTCTGTTGTCGATGTAACTGCTGCTGCTGCTTGTACGAATGTTGTTGTAGAGCATGCTGGTGTTGCTGCTGTGGAGAGACGTCGTAATGTTGCTGCGGGTGTCGAACAACGATGACCTCATTGGCGTTTCCTGGGACCATCTCTATGCTTCTAGGGCTCAGAGAATCTTTGTACAGGCGCTTGGGGTCCGCGTAAGGATTTTGAATGCTCTCGCTACCCATCTTCTGTTTCCTGTGATCCTCTTTCATTTTTTCCAGCTGTGTGGTCAGCGGCAACATGGGCGGGTTGCCTGCTGCATGCTTCACCATGTCCGACACCATAGCTGAACTGCCAATCTTTCCATGCTGTGGCGGCACCATCGGGAATTTTCCATGCACGTGAGGACTGCTCTGGGTGCGGCCGTCCACGCTAGACCTACTTTCAACACTACTGCGTCCGTCAACGCAGGTTCTAGCGTCGGCACTCATTCTACCATCTACGGTCATCCTGCTGTCGGCGCTGATGCGACCATCGACGCTGTAGCCGTATTTGTTCTGTCGCTGTACTGTTGACACGGGAGATGCGTGAGCGGTATAAGAAGGAGATGCCAGAGGCTCGTATGATTCTGGGCCCCTTGGCGAAGGCGAAGATATCCATATAGTATTGTGCGACATGTCAACAGAGTTCACAGACGCCTTTTGGTTTATTAATCCAGTAACTGCACTATTTACATCAGACTTCATCCTTTTAGCAGCAGACACTATTCTGTCGTATTCAGCATTGTCTATATCGTCTGCTGGCCTCTTCTTTGTTTTGACAGTAAGATCCAGAGGGCTGTCGCCTGGTTTTGAGCTTCCCTGAGGTAATTTGGTCAGATCGAGTGCGCTCACAGTTTTCTCCTGCTGGTTGAGCACTGGCCTCTCCTCTTGTGGCAAGACGAGGTTGGCTTGCTGCATTTGAGAACTCCTGCCGATAGAGGTCGGTCTGGGTGATGGGTAATCCCTCTGGGAAGATGTATACCTGTCAGAGGGTTGAACTCTTTGGTCAGGATAATTTGAAGACTTTGGTGGCTCGTACATGATCCTTGGCTGGCCAGTGCTGATTGAGCCTTGCATTCTGGGCAGACCAACATCTCGAAGTGAGGGGTGACTAGATTCGTGATCACTAATGTGTAAGGGGACGTTCTTGGAAG
Organism: Biomphalaria straminea; assembly: GCA_021533235.1. NCBI lineage: Eukaryota > Metazoa > Mollusca > Gastropoda > Planorbidae > Biomphalaria > Biomphalaria straminea. Next base: position 4,408 of record JADKLZ010051894.1, on the reverse strand, counting down.
TCTGGCCGATGTCCTCGATGTGATACACAGGCCTAGACTGTTTAGGTGGCTCAGGTGGGTAGCCTCCTTCGCGCCAAACGACCTCTTCAGATGACATGCTCTGTCTGATGACAGATTTCTGATGACGAGGCTGTGACATTTGCTCCATTGGGTAAGGAATGCCCCTTTCCGAATGGGACTGTGGAGAGGGATAAGAAGAATGACCAATGGACTGAACGTTTGAAGGGTGTGGGGACATATGAGAAGGTAATGAAGGCGGGGCCTGCCCGCCTCTGTGGGACACATCTACTCCCAAAGGGTAAGTAATGGCTTTACTTAAAGAGGCGTGAGGTTCAGCCCCTTGCAATTTATAAATGCTCTGAGGTGGACCGGAATACGACGATGCCTTTCGCAGATGTTCCTCTTGCCTCCTGACCTCAGAAGAGTCAACCTGAAGCTTCATGTGGTTAGACGGTAACTCTAGGCTGGACTTTTGTATATTCCTGGACATCGGAGAAGGGACACTAGTATAGCGGACTTCTCTCTCTCGTAACTCACTAACGGCTCCTCTATCTCGCAATAAGTCTCTGTGTTGTGGAGAAAGTTGATCACTGGGGTTAATTCCCATGCTGTTTTTAACATCGATCGGACCTTTGGACATATCGGTCATGTAATGACCAGGGGGAAGCAACTTCTGATGGTTTCCGGGATACGTTCTAGAAGACGTCTTCCCAGACAAGTAGAGAGAGTGTTCAGGAGGGTGGTGTAACGTTTGACCAGAAGAAACTATGGAGTCCGACATTCTGCTTTGTTTCTGACTCGAGTAGGGCATCGCCATTGGTGGACCCGCTATGTTCTGAGAGCCAACCACCTGTTTTCCGGCGACGGTTCCGTGAGGGGACATGAGAGGACCTCCAGGCACGGATGAAAGAGTACCATAAGATGCCATGCCCGGTTCCATACTATCGTAGGCAGCTCTCAGTGAATCATTTATGGTCAGCGGCGGCATAGACCCCTGCTGTGGTCGACCGGCACGGCTGGATGTCGACGACATGGACAACTGCCCACTACGATGGTCTCCCATAAGCACGGTTTCTCGAGACGACCTTGAGTCTGGACCCAAGCCACGCTTGTCCTGAGTCATCATCGTGCGAGGGTCTGGGAAGCTTCTGGAGTCCGCTCTATGACCCGGATGCTGCAAAGAGATCTGATGGTGCTGTGGAACTTCCGCCACAAGCCTCGGAGGCGCGTTCTTGGTCATCATCGGTTCCATCGCCCTCGTGTCCAGCTGGGGCCGGGACATGTCACGCACCTGGAGCTGCTGCTGGACGTCCATAGTTACACGCGTGTCATGACCCATCCCGAGAGCGCCGCCGTGGCTTCCGCTCCTGGAATCCACGGGGATAGCTCTAGGATTCATAGCCGAGGACCTAGGGTCGTGGATGCCAGGAATGGCCTTCTGCTGGTGCTGCCGGCTCATGTAGTGGGGGATGTTGTCGCTGGACACAGTGGTGTGTCGCGTGAAGCCAGGCGGCCCACTCAGGGACATGGTCATTTCCACCCCAACACCTGTTCCATGGCGAGCCCCGTCCTTGGACGGATCCATGGACAAAGGGTAAATGGGTGTGTAGCACTGTTCACTTGGGCTAAGATGTCAGAGCCATGACACCACCTTGACTAGATACTCCTCCTCACACAATTAATCTGAAACATATAAAGCACAACATCAAAACATATTTTTACGTGTTTAACTCTTAACATAATCTTAAGAGAATCTAACAACTGAGCTTTTTCTCGATATGAGCCAAATAAGAAAATAATTTGACTAAAAGAATTAGGTTTGGACAATTCAACTTTAAAAAAAAAAAGGTTTTTACTCTTAACGCGTGTTTGACGCAACTTCTTCTCTAGTGCCATTAGAGAACGGAATGGGTTGCCTGAATCAGCCAGGAAAACCAACAACTTAGTAGTCATTGATTAACAGGCATGACTAGATTGACACATGAGTAGAACGTAGGCCTAACTATCTTCTTTTTTTTTTGTTGAAGTAACATCTGTAATATATAAGTTAAGAGACCAGACAAAAACAACTGAGATGATTCTCAAAAAAAAAGGACAATGTCATCTTTAGGTGATGTAATTTTTATAAAAAAAAAAAATACCAAGAAGAAAACGTTGGATCATTTGAGAAGCCAATGCAATTATCTAAATTAGAAGCTTAATTCACAGTAGACTTCGCAGTTTTTGAACAATATATGCACATATATATATATATATATATATATCCCTTTTATATATTGAATGTTTATATTATTTTGTAAAAACTAGTTTGGATTTTAGGAATGTAAGAATTAACTTGCACTATTTGAATAGGTATTAATACATATCAGGAAAGCGTCTGAATAAAAAAAAAGATTTCTTTATAAAATTAGATAAACACAAAATTAACGATCTTAGCTAGGTGAAGAATGATTAGCAATGCGCTATCACTATTCAATATGGTGAACAACATCTCCCACCCCCTTTACACACACACACACACACCGGACAAGAGAAATTCTATAAATCAAGGCTCAAGACAAGACGACGGTACGGGACGTTTTGGCGCCGCTGTTTTGGCGATAGGGACGTTTTGGCGCAAAATACATTATGTGCCTATGTTATATGCTTTCTTTAAAAAGAATTTTCATATCTAAGTTTTGCATGAGTGTTTGTGTTACGACCATATGGTTAAGATATAATTCACGTACAGAAAAAGAGATATTTGTGTCCGCTATTTTTGGTATTAAGTTTAATATTTTATTATTGTTAAATCTCTAACATTACACAACACCAGGCTGCTTCGACAAGACAATACTGGTAGTACGATTTTGTTAATTCAAATTCAACCGATAGAGACTTAATGGTGTTTTTGTTTTTGTAATAAAGAGGGTGGGGAGAGATAAAGAGAAAAGAGAGAGAAAGAGAATGAAAAAGAGAAGAAAAAAAGATAAAGAGCTGAGAGAAACGAGAAAAGAGCTAAAAGAGAATGTGAGAGATACAAGAGAAATGTAAAAGAGGAAGAGAAAAAGAGAGAAAAAGTAAAAGCAAAGAAAAAAGAGAAGAGCGCTAAAGTGAAAGAGGCAGAGAGAAAAACAAATAGGAAGGACGAGACAGATCAAAGAAAAAGAGAGACAAATGAGATACAAAATGGAAAGAGCCAAAAATAAAGAAAATAGAGAAGAGAAATGAGAGAGAAGAAAGAGGAAGAGAGAAAGAGAAACAAAAAACAAAAGGTGAAAATGTAGAACGCCTGACATTGTGTTCAATCAAAACAAATAGAAAAAAAATTGACTAATGTGATAAGGTGTTTTTTTTGTTGTTGTTGTTAAGTAAAGTTTTTCCAGGACAACAGTTTGAGTCTGTCAGTAGGTTAGACTGTCCATGTGTGTGTAACAAACTAGTGCGAATTAAGACCATCACGGAAGTAATGGAGTAAGTACGAGCGCCCTCAACATTTCCCTCGCAGTTTGATAGTAAATTGACGGCTAACCGCGGCGACTACACAGCGACTCGTTATCCCACTTCTGGAAAATCCGTGCTATTGCTTGAAACTTGTTTCCACCACCAGCACACCCCTCTCCCTACTTTTTTTTTTCCAAAACACGTTCTCGTTCTCCGCCCCACACACACACACACAATCGAAATTCCCCTCCCAAACTTCCCTCACTCAATGCAATCATCATACCGTCATACTCGCAGAACTGTTTCTCAGGCTCAGTAGTACTCACTACTCACTCTATAGCCATTAGCCAGATCGATAGCTTTCAGATAGCACGCGCTGTCTGTTCAATCTCGTTTCAATCCCAGGGGTCTTGCGGTATGCGCGCGCCTGTGTAGCAGGAGTAGTGTGTGTGTGTCTGGGAAGGGGTCGAAGGACCACATTGGATCTTTTGAGGGGGGCAGTATTCGAGCGACAATGTAGACAAGGGGTGGACGTAAAGTCCAGCTGGGTCCTAAGCCACAAATTGAACTTTTGCAGACCATTGTTAACGATTTCAGAACGAGGTTCAACATACACCGTAGCGCGCGCGCTCACACACAACCGCTGTTACTCACAATGTGTGTTGAACTGCACGCTGTCCTACGCAGAGACGGCCCGAGACTCTTCTCTTGGAATGTTTGGAAAAACTAAAATGAATATATTTGTTCTTAAAGACACTGTCTTACAGACACTGAGACCCAAATATTTCAAGACCCCAAGAGACATGCCGGCCAAGACAAGAACGAGACCTGCAGAAACCAAGGCGACGTATGCTACACATTCCGCAGGTCAGTTGGATGGCCGCCTGATCGTATGCTGGTCAGTTGGATGGCCGCCTGATACTATTCTGGTCAGTTGGATGTCCGCCTGATAGTGTGCTGGTAAGTTGGATGTCCGCCTGATCGT
>JADKLZ010051828.1:0-26811 GCA_021533235.1 Biomphalaria straminea | reverse complement strand
AGACATATATATTTAGTTCTTGTGTTCTAGTTATCTGGCTATGAGACATATCCAAGAAGCAGGAAAAGCACTGACCAGGAGATATGATCAAACCTCATTGAAAACTGCCTGCCATATGACACTGCTGGTCAATGACAAACAACAAGGACTGTCCTATGCTTACAAATTGTTCACTCAGAATCTTTTGATGGGAGAGTGGCAGGAAGCATACAAATTTTTGGCAGAACACAACTCTCTAAAGGTGAATAACTTTTTACAAAGCTTATATCAACTCACTCTGTCTGTCAAGTAAAATGTCTAAACAGGTTTTTGTCCCATACCCATTCTTGGATCATTTATTTATTGTCGTAGACGTGACTCAATAAAAGAAATTAACCAGTTAGTCAATTAAGTACTGGTCATTATTTTTGTATCCCAACAAAAATAATTTTGTATTTACACATATGGTTAATTATGTAGTTTTTGGTCCCCTAAGATAATAGTACACTTCTACTTTTATTGAGATTCGTAGCAGTAAATGTGGAGTTCTCCTGCTTAGATAATCTTTTGTTGTTTTTTTTAAAGGAATTTTTTTTATTTTTCTTGTTTTTTATTTTATTTATTTTTCAATCAGTCTTTAAATTTTTAAAGTTTTAGAACTCAACTTACTTCTTGGGTTAGCAGACAGTGATTTTACAATAGGCTCTAAAAGTTTTCTTTGGATTTACTAGCTCTGGTTTGACTGTTTAAATCTTGAACATGCATTAGGTGGACATTTCCACTTAAATTCACTATAGAATCAAACAACGAACAGAAACATTTTGCATACTAACTTGTGTAGAATTCAGCCTAGACTACTGTCTTTTAATATTTGTAAGTCTGGATCCATATCACCATTCTAGAAGTTTATGTACTCTTGAGTAGAATTATACAAGAATGTTACCAAGAATTTTTTTTTCAGGAAAAGGATAGTGGGATTAGGGGCTGGTTAATAAATGTTTCTTTTTTGTATCATTCATTAGTTTAAGTAACCAAGAGAAAAGTCATCACTCTTAGACATAGTCATCAGCTTCATCAAATCAAGGAGGAATTGTCTTTTGAAAAACAAAAAAAATTCATGTTACATTTTAGTGTTGTGTTTAGGTTGATGCATGAATAATAACTTTACTATGAGTTCTTGTTCTTGATTTGCAGGGCCTAGATTAGAGATTTTGAATATATTTATTTTTTAACTTTGGACAAATATTTTCTAACCATTCATGCCCTTGACAAACAAATAGAATTCTTCTTTTTAAATCAAAACAATTTTTGCTTGTTTATTGTGAACATATGATTTCTTCATTTCTTTTCCTAATCACATGATTTGTTACATTCAGTATCAGTGTTTAGTTGTGGGAAACATGGACGAGAGGCTAAGAGGCGCTTGAACTTGAACTTGGCTTGGCTACCTAGAAGGGGGCTCGAGGTTCGACACCCGACTCAGGCAGAGTTGTGTTTACTGAGCGCCTAAAGGCAGCACGGAAAACAAACTCCTAGATACCCCCTCCCCCCCACTGGTCCACAAATGAGATTGGACCAAAGCGCTCTGAGCATGCTATAAGCATGAAAGTAGCGCTATATAAAAGCAATAACAACAACAACAATATAAACAGTCATTTATGGACTTCAGAAAAGGACGCTATGCTAGTTTCACTTCATGCTAGACATATGTAGGAGAGGGGAAAATGATCAGCAGTCATTTGATTGGTTTTTAAGTTGAATTAGTTCACAAAAGTAGATTTGTCCAAAATTTAAGAAGTCTTTATTTGCCCCTTACCAAACTCAAAGCAGCTATGAATATTATGGGCATTACGATAGCCATTGCCTAAAGCATCAGCATTAGGTGCTCATAAGGGTGAGAGTGGTAACCCAGTCAGTTGTAGGCTTTTAAATAAGTTTTGTGGTTGATCAGTCTCCCAGCCTTCCTCTCAGTGGCAAACTTTGTATGTGTTGGTGTATTTAGAGACAAATGTATTTATCACTCACCTTAACTTGCAAATTAGTGGAAGGTCTAGACTTGAAGAAGTGCAAATTACAGGAAAGTCTAGACTTGAAGAAGTGCAAATTAGTGGAAGGTCTAGACTTGAAGAAGTGCAAATTAGTGAAAGGTCTAGACTTGAAGAAGTGCAAATTACAGGAAAGTCTAGACTTGAAGAAGTGCAAATTAGAGGAAGGTCTAGACTTGAAGAAGTGCAAATTACAGGAAGGTCTAGACTTGAAGAAGTGCAAATTAGTGGAAGGTCTAGATTTGAAGAAGTGCAAATTAGAGGAAGGTCTAGGCTTGAAGAAGTGCAAATTAGAGGAAGATCTAGGCTTGAAGAAGTGCAAATTACAGGAAGGTCTAGGCTTGAAGTGCAAATTAGAGGAAGGTCTAGGCTTGAAGTGCAAATTAGAGGAAGGTCTAGATTTGAAGAGTGCAAATTAGAGGAAGGTCTAGGCTTGAAGTGCAAATTAGAGGAAGGTCTAGATTTGAAGAGTGCAAATTAGAGGAAGGTCTAGGCTTGAAGTGCAAATTAGAGGAAGATCTAGACTTGAAGAAGTGCAAATTAGAGGAAGGTCTAGGCTTGAAGTGCAAATTAGAGGAAGGTCTAGATTTGAAGAGTGCAAATTAGAGGAAGGTCTATTCTCATGTTTCTGTTTGTAGATTTAGACTTCATTTGATTTAAAATTCATTTCATAACAACATTTTGTTACAGGTGTTGTTGCCACTTCTCAGTACACATGAGCTGCTGATCCATCATCTGTCCATCATGTGTCCATCCATGGTACTCACACAAAAGCCAGTGACTAAGGCCAGTTTCTCACAGTGGTGTAAAACAGATGACACAAATAGCACCATTTCTCTTCCAGGCAAGTAGAAATGTATATTTTAGTTGGCATCAGGTTAACATATAAAAAGTCTGAACTAGAAACTCTATGTCCTTTAGGTTTTTGTTGATTACACTTCTACATTGTTTGAATACATTTGTTTGATGTTCCATGTTCTGTTGTTGTTTTTTAACCACTTTGATATATGCATAGGAACTATTTTCATTGAATAGATTTCATGTTTAAAGTTCAAGAGCTTTATTTTGGCATTGTCTAACATTGTCACAAGCATTTTTAAGGTTATTTTTGACTATGCAATTATTCGCCTGCCTTACTCTACTAGCAAAACAAAGAGTGCCTACATGACATTGTGACATTTTTACAAGAATCTAATGTATGTATTTAAATAGTTCTTTTTGGTTTAGTATGAATCAATCAATTTTGTTTTGTTTTATTTTTTATCAGAATTTTTAGTGGACAGGTCAGATGTAGATCCAGTGGTCCCCTGGGAGCCTTATCTGCTTGGAGGCCACACCTTTCCCCACCACTTGCTCAGGGTCTGGCACCAACATTTGGATATCACAATGGTGACTCAGGAACTCATGGCCATGCACACAGCTATCTCCCAACTTATTTCACTCCGACAGAACTTAGGAGACTTGCCAAATGTAAGTGGCACTTGGGGTTTTTTTTGCACTTTGTGATCTTTCAGATTTTATTTTAGGAACATTTTTCTCCAGTCCTTTTTGTGTGTTTGAGTTGTTGCTAGTTTTCTGAACTATGAGAAGAGAGGAATTATAAAAGTTGTTCATTTTTTCTTCCATATCAAAGCCACCAGTTTGTACGAGTTTATTAAATTTGCTGCCTCCTTAAGGTGGCTATTTGTGAGTAGAGAACTAAAGTGGAGCTTTTTGAATGTAGTGTGAACAGCCAAATATCTTCCACACTTGATTGAAAATAGTTTGAACATTTTACCCATACCTCTGTAATGTCTGCTAGTAGAATTGATTTGGAACAAAAACTTGTTTGGCTTTATCAAAAAAAAATTGTATCTTTGGTTTTGTTAGTTTAAATTATTTCAACATAAATTGTTACAATATCTATCAAATTAATTATACTCAAATTGTTACAATATCTGTCTTTTATTACATTTTCATGCCATTTTTTTATATTGCATTTCACATCTCATGGCTTAGTGACCTGTTTTTTTTAATACAAAATATATGTATTTCCTCTAGCTTCTGATTCTAGTTAGCATGGACATCACTCTATGTTTGTTAGTCCTACTTACATCAGAGACATCCTCAGCCATTGTCCACCTCCTACAGGCCATGTCCACCCTTCACAGTAGTGGCAACAGGTTACTTCTTCAGGCATTGTGCCGGCTAATACTGCCGCAAGGTATGTCCAAAAGAAGTTTTACATTAATGATATATCAGTTTGCTCAGATATGGTTTACAATAAATAAAAGTAGCATTAATTACTAATTGAATTAGTTCTCCTTTCAGACCTTGTGATCTATAGGGCAGATGATGTAAAGGTCATCTGACTCTGTGGCCAATGGTTAACGAGGGTGTCATGTGGCCAGCACAACGACCAACCGCCTTTACTTTTCCCCAACTAATGTCAGGTACCCATTAGAGCTGGTTGGACTCAAGGGCGCCCGAAAATCCCGAAATAAAAATCACAGTCTTCACCAGGATTCGAACCCGGAACCTCCAGTACGGAAGCCAAGCGCTTTACCGCTCAGCCACCGCGCCCTCTACTAATTGAATATCCTACAATAAATTTCTCTATTTGCAATCACCAAGGCTGATTCCTTCCCTCATGTCTTTTAGTCTTATCAATGTAAGACAAGTAATATTAGTATCTAATCCATGTACTAAATCTTGCTTTTTGTTTAGATAACTCTTGATATTTGATATATAACTTAGGAAGATTTGTTTCTCCTTCTATACATTTGAAAACATAGTGAATGTTGTATTAATAGTTACTATTGCTTATTTTCCTAAAGGTCCCAAGTATATGTTAAAACTACAACAAGAATTCAATGCCTCCAGAGTTCTCATCACCATGGAGAGTCATGGTGATGTTGACAAGGCTGGGGGGGGAGGGCCATAACAGCATCAAGAAGTTTGTGACAGACATCAAAGAGGACAGCGCCATCACAATGTCCAGCCCCAGGTGCAGGGAGCTGGACTGTCTGCGAGCCTTCTACTACCTGGCTGTGCTGGACTACCTCCACAACAGCTGCTCATCCATACAGCAGGAAGAAGACATTCTGGATGGCATGCCTAATAGACAGAATCTTTCCAGAGATAACATTAAGGTGGAAACAAACAATTCTGACATGGTGGATGTTGTTTCCAAAGGTTGTGATATCACCATGAATGTTAACCCTACCCATAATTCTTTGACAGCCAGTTCAATGTATCAAACAATTGTTACAGACTTTTCCAATATAGGAAAAACCTGCTCAAACAGTGATTATTGTGCCAAAAATAGTGTCAAGTTCTCTCATTGTACAGTATCTCCATCATCTGCTTCTTCATCCTTGCCAACTCTCTTACTGCCAGGGTCAAGGTCACCAACAGATTCATCCTCTCCAGTTGATCCTCCCAGTGTGCCTTCCAGTGTTCTTCAGACTCAGTCTACAGTTCATCCAAGTACAACCTCTCATCAATCCATCCTGGTAGGCACTGCCACAGCATCAGAGGAGCCTTCCTTGCCTGGTGCCAATGGCAGCAGTCCGGTGATGACTGTAAAAGGTCATGATTATAAAGGTCAGCTCAACCAGAAGAACCTCCTGAGACTTTCTAAAGGAATCCTCTGGGATGTCCAGGCTAAGCGAGAGGCCCTGACTGAGACTCTGGGTCACATCCACAGTGCCATTGCTCAGCACCTTCTGGCCAACAGGTCTGAGGAGATGTCCAAGTCAGCCATCAGCCCCACAAACTGCAGCAGGCCTTTCATGTCTCCTCTAGATGGAGAGTTGGAGGCGGATGGTTGCTGCCACCAGTCACGCCACTTCACACTCCCGTCCCAATCTTTGTCCCCAACATCTTTCTCAATGATCAACTCAACCGGTGTCAAAACAGACTCTATTTTAGGCTCAGCAAACACTCCACAAACTGTTTTGGATGCTGTGGCAACATCATTTACAAAAGTTGATGATCAGGTGTCATCTAGTGGGGACAATGCAAACCTTGATCGAGCCAGGTCATTGTCTCCTCAGCCCACAGTTAAATCCAGTGACAAGGTCAACAGAGGCCCATTCCGGAGTAAATCAGAAAACTCTGCAAGCAACTTGTCAGTCCAACTTGATACTACTGTATCACCCCAAGTTGAGACTGAACTGTTAAATAGTTTTGAAGGTACTTCTGTAGCATTCCAAAAAACTAAAAAGGTGAGCAGTCAATGCTTTAGATTCTTTTTTTGTTGTTTTTTTACTTGCCAATTATTGTCATGCACCCAACTGTTGTGTAGCATAGTGGTTAAAATTAGAATTTTGAAGTGTCCACCAACTCCAATTGGTATTGAACATTTGTTGATGAAAGAACATTGTGTTAACTAAGAGCTATAGATCTAGAGAGAAACTTTAAACAAAATTTAGTTGTTGTTAGGCATTGAAGAAAGTGTTTTGTCTTTCTAATGATCAGTTTTAGAATAACATTGACACACACACAGCCTTTTTCTCCTTTTCTGAAATGAACCAGAACTATTGGAAAAGACCTAATTCTTTCTAACCAGTAACCATTATCTTTCATCAAATAGCAGAAACTAAAGACTATATAGACTAAATTTTAACAGTACAGGGTGAAAAAGAATGCCCCTAAAAACATTGCACTATATAAATGCCTGGTGGTTTTGGCATATTCTTTTTTAATTACTTGCTCTTTTAGGGGAATGTATGACTTTTGTAAAGCTAGTTAGTTTCAACTGTATTTCTTTATCCATGGAAAGAAAGAAAATCTAGGACAAAACATTTCAATATATTTCCATTTAAAAAAAAAATATTTACTTTCAAAATGTTTTAGGTATTTCTTTTCAATTATCTTTTTCAAATTGGCAGTCATAAGGGACAACCCTGTTTTCTTCAGCTTTATTTCTATAACAAAGTAGATGCCCTTTTTTTCTATTTGACTGGCTAGTATAGCAAGTTAGACCTGCTAGATATTTTTATTTAGTAGTATCATAACTAAAACTTTTCAGAAAGCAACTCAAAAACAATTTGTTGTTTAAATGATGTAATATATGAAATAGTCTTATTGAATCTATTTTGTCATGTATTTGGACCTTGATGTCTGGTTGCTCTTGTTATAGATTTTGTGGCTGGACAACAGTAGAAGATCCATGGATGAAAGTCTCGGCAGCCCACAACCAACCATCTCCAAACTTACTCCTGATGGCAATGGGATCCCTGTTGAATGGGTTGACCTTCCAGTTGATGTCAGATACATTCAGCCTTACCTCACCCTACCACTACTTAAACATGAGCAAGAAATTGTTACTCAGGAACTGAAGCGGGTGCCAGATGCCTCCAAAGTAAGTTTTTCAGGTTCTTTAAAACTTATGAAAATGTATTGACAAATCTTTTTAATAATTGAGATTTTGAATTGAACATTTCTGGGCGTTCCTTCAGAAATAAAGATTTTTGCTGTCGGACAACAGGGAATAGTGAAAGGAGCAGGATTTGAACCGGGACTAAGAAGATGACAGTCCTTAGTGCATATCACACCATCATGCATTTGTGTTTACATTACAAAACACACGCTATTAAAATACTAGGCACAAAGATAAAGGCGCAGGGTGACAGGGGATGGGAGCGGGCAGGGCTTGAACTTGGGACCATCGATAAGTCAGAACGACAGTCCAGCATGCAAACTGCACAACCAGGCAGCCATTTCTAATTCCATATTTAGGACAAATGCTTATAAGTATTCTTTCAACCCTAGTGCCATTAGAGCCACAGCAGATGTATATGAAAATGTCTTAGATTATTGCATATAAAAGTTTTAAAATATGATCTAGGCTTATCGTTTTGTACATTAAAATGTAGTAAGATCATTTCTTTTTAAAGTCATTTGTCTTTCAAATGAGGCAAAGTACCTTCTTGATTTAAAGTACCAGATGAGTCCATATATCTTGTGTACAAATGTTTTTTCTAATCATGTCCTCTTTTTTGTAATGCTCAAGTGTAAAACAAATTTTCTCACAGATAATATAGATTTTTATCATCATTATTATTCTTATTAAAAGGGAAACGACTAGAAAAACAAGGTGATCTTCCTGTTCAAAATAAATAACTGTTTCTATCTCAGGTTCCTTTCCCCTGTACCAGCACAAGTGTTCGAAGATTGCTAGAAGCTTGCCTGAGCTCCCCCCACCTGAGTAAAGAGCAAAAGGTGAGCTACTTTAAGCAGTTGAATGACTGGGCCATGCTGTTTGCTGTCACTACACATCAGCAGCATGAAACCAACACTATGTTCTCTGATGCCTATGCTGACTACTTCAAGCATTGACCACCTTCCACTGGGCTTGGCAAGGCATTTTTGTTGGGCTGACTACTTCAAGTGTTGACTACCTTCCACTGAGGCTGGGAAGGCATCTCTTGTTTGTCCACAAAACGTGGGAACGTGTTTGGCCTCTTTTAGTTTAACCACAGAAGTTATATTCAACAGAATGTGCAATGGCTTCTAAATATTTTTTTTTTCTAGAAGCATCTACTACCTGCTCAGTCACTTGATTATTAGGTAATAAATCATTTAATAGCAAATGTTCATATTTAAATGTATTTTATTTTAGAAACTCATTGTTTTTAATGTGTCACTTTGATAATGAGCATAATGACTACCAGTAATGCTGGTATTTATGTTAGTGACTTAGGATTCTTTACTTCGCAGTATGTTCTGGGCAGTGATTGCACATTTTGATGAATATGTTGTTCTGTCTCTTGACTGGATTATGTTAATTTTAAAACAGTTACACCACCACTAGGTTTTATTGTCAAGTCACTTGTACTTTCAACAAAAAAAAAAAGTATTGTTAGACATCATTATTTTCAATATTGGTTTAGATTATTTTCTTTTTTTTATTTATGTATTGAAAATAGAAAGATTGTTGGGAATTGTTTAAATTGTATTTATAGAAGTAGCATTTAATATTTCATGTGCATAGTCTCAATTCTTTTAATTTACAATCTCATCCATTTTAGAATTCAAAAAGACCTTATTTTCTGTACCAGTATTTATGAAATTGACAATTGTGTAGTAGACAAACATTTCATACTTAAATAACAACATGTACTTAACAAGCATGAGAAAAAACAATTATTAGCTTATTCATTTTAGTCAAAGTTATGGGAAATTATTGAAAAATGTGCCTCCTTGCCATTTTCCTTTGGAGAAGAAATGTTCCAAAATGCCTTGTGTATGTTTGAGAGTAAAAAAATTGGGTCTCTACTTCTGAGTTGTTTATTGATTGATTGTAAATAAGTCACTTGTTGTGAGTCTTACAAAACATCCTTGACCTGGTGACCTTGTTATTTATGTTTGAGTTGCTGGGGATGTTGAACAGAAGTCTACTGGTGTAGAATGTTGAGCAGACTTCTACTAGTGTAGAATGTTGTCAAGCGCAGACAAATGATGTCTAGATGGAAACATTCCATTGGTTACAAAGTTTTGGTGTGCACCAATCACTTGAAGTGTTTTTGTTTTGATTTCATGCAATTTAAAATGTACAAGGTTAATGGTTTTTCTCTTAACTGTAGACATTTTTTATTTAAAACCAAAAAAAAAATATTTTTAGTTTATTTGTGGGTGGGACATTTATTTTTTAAACAAAAATAAATCTTTTTACTTATATTGGGGGTGGAGCATTTTATCTGTAGTGGATAGTTTTTCAAAAAAAAGAGAGATTGATAGTGAACCACTGGGCTTAACTGATATTGATTTTTGTTTAAAAATTGCTCTTTAGGTTAATATTGATTACAACCTTGTTGACACTAGGGATATTTAGTTAGTTCCTTTTTATTAATACCTGTAAGTTTTAAGTTTACATTTATAATATCTCTTGTTTTATTTTGTAAGCTATAGAAAACCTGTTTAACTCAGACCACAGAAGGAGAATGACATTAACTGAAGGATAGCATTTTTTTTGTTGTTGTTTTTATTTTGTTGAAGTCATCACTCTGTTATGTGTTGAATGCATTTGAATTGTTTCTGGGTTATACTTTTCATGTTTGTTTGCTCTAGAAACCTCAGAGTGTTGATAGCAGTGTTTGGTCCTAAATAAGGTCCACAGTTATCCAAAGCTATGTTTGAGTCGTACACAGTACTGTCATTAAACTGTTTCAATCAAACACTTTGTTTTCTTTTGTGTTTTAAAGTCTCTTTAACAGTACCTAATACATGTAGTAACATTTTTTTTTTACATTTTTGAAATAAATATCTTCAATCATTTTGATTTTCATTTGGCTACTTCAAGTGAGAACAGTGTTATTAAAACAATCCTGAACTGTAAGGAGTTAAGAACGCATTGACCAAACAATGATAGCCGCTAGATCAGAAGGAATTAGCCAGCTATTCAATTTTTTTTTACAATACCTCTATTCAATTCATAACTTCATGGGCAAAACCACAACATGGATCTGATAAATGTCTCTAACAAGATTTTCCTAGAAATTCAACAGTTGTAAAATAATATATTTAAAACTAACATTAAATCATTAATTAGTTATCAAGTGTAGAATAATTACTCTATAAGTGCTATAAAAGATATAGTCTTTTTAAAAAAAAGTGTTTTATGTTTTTCTTGTTTTTAGGAATCTTTCATAATTATGACTTCACTAATATTTTTTTTAAGCCATTTGAAATGTTGATGTAAACAAAAATGATAACAACTGCGGCTTGAGCTTGGCTTGCTTAACCACCTAGAAGGGGGCTCGAGGTTCGACACCAGACTCGGGCAGAGTTGTGTTTACTGAGCGCCCAAAGGCAGCACGGGAAACCAACTCCTAGATACCCCCTCCCCCCCACTGGTCCACAAATGAGATTGGACCAAAGCGCTCTGAGCATGCATAAGCATGAAAGTAGCGCTATATAAAAGCTATAATAATAATCAAAGTCGAAAAAAAAAGGATTTGAAACAAAACATTTATTTCTTGTTTCTCTAACACAATGCTGCTGGCACTAAAGACCATATAATATTCTTCTCTCTCTTTGTTTTTGTATATATCTTTCCATCAGTTCATTGCCTGTCATCTCTGGTGGATAGTAATGTTTGGGTGGTTTTCCTTCTCTCAACCTTACAAAGTAATTGGTGTATCTGTACTGAATAACTCCATAACGAGCTCGAGCATGGCGTCTTAAGCCTTTAACAATGATACCTCTGGTACAAAATGAATCACCTAGTTAAACAAAAAAAAACATTATTAAAATTTTAAAATTAAATAAAGACTATAAGTCATGTAATAAAATAGATCATCTATAATATAAAGTAAGATATGTTTATTTCCCAAATAGAAATCAAAACCGTTTCACCAATCTTGATAAAACTTGGCATAAATGTTCCTTAGGACTAACTGGAACAGTAACTGATGTAAAGTAGCCCTAAAACAAGCTTAAGACTCTTAAAAAAAAAAAAGTTGCCCAACTCTATGAAAGTATTACTATTCATGAATCTAGGTCATATAACCATGTTTAGATGAGACAAGACCAAAAGGGTCTTGATCTAATTTTAAGAACTACACTTTGTAAAGATAGTGTTTTACTTTACACTTTGTAAAGATAGTTTTTTACTTTAACACATGAAAATAGAAAATATAGTCCATTGATTTCATTATTTAATAAAATTAACTTTCAAATTTGTGTTTTAAAAGCATTTTTGCATTTACATTTAGGTTGATTAGCTATTTAGATAACTCCATTCCTACTATTCTTGCATTTTAGCATTCACCTTTACTCATATACAATATTATTATTTGGTTTAATTGTTTCCAAACATTCTCAGTGACTATATCAGTGATATGCAAATTAAACCTGCATGCCGCTGGTAATATATGGCTAGCCTTAAATAAAGATTTCACTGACTATTAGTCATGTGATAAAATAGATCTTCATATTAAAATATTTCAGTGACAGCAAACCTGTCCTCAGTCCCAGGAATCATCTAACTCCAACCAATCCCTAGGCTTATCAAATCATACATCAAAATCCTAGTATTTAGTCACACATATATACTGTTCACATTCATAACTCTGGAATTATATTTAAAAAAAAAGAAATGTAACTCTTTCAAACAACAAAAAACTATCCAGTCTGTACATGCTACTGACAAAGTGACCCATAGATCAATAGGTTTGCCCAGGGAAGTGGGGAGAATAAATTAGATCACAGGACAAAGGTTTGAATATTTGTCATTTGGAAATTACTAGAATTATAATTTGTTTTCATTTGAAAGACCTTTAAGTGGCCTTAAATCACCAAATAGGAGTATACATTTAAAAATCATGTTAATATGTTATTTGTATAAAACATTGAAACTCCAAACAAAACATTTTTAGATTGCTTATTGCTAAAATGATTTTTTTTTTAATGAAATAAGGTTATGCAACAATGATTGTCCTATGAGTCACACTAAGAGTTATTGAAATACGCTTTAGAGCAATCCTCAATATCTTGATCTTTCCTTCTCTCTACATTTAAATTTACTTTGACATCTTATCAAATCATATGCAAACAATGTAGAAAAGGAAGTACAACTTTTTGTTTTTAGTTATCCCCCCTAGTATGTAGCAAAACTCAAGAAATTATTTCACATCAGTTGTACCGGTATGTTAAAACCTGGTTTCTCAGCAACCATTTCTTTAATTCAATTGATGGTTTGTCTCAAAGAAGATTGTACCTTTATGATCTGTGTGCTGACATTTCCAAGCAAAAAGTTTTGATATCAATGACAGATAATGAGCTTTTCCAAGAACAATCAGTAACAGCATTCAAGAGTCCAATAAGAAAAAAAACAACATAATGAGCACAATGCTAATATAGCACCACTATCCCTTGATTTGGTGTGTCCATAAGATAAAACCTTTTCTTTTATACACTCTCCTTTGATTTGTGTGTCTATAAGATAAAACCTTTTCTTCTATACTCCTTTGATTTGGTGTGTCTATAAGATAAAACCTTTTCTTTTATACACTCTCCTTTCATTTGTGTGTCTATAAGATAAAACCTTTTCTTTTATAAACTCTCCTTTGATTTGGTGTGTCTATAAGATAAAACCTTTTCTTCTATATGCTCTCCTTTGATTTGGTGTGTCTATAAGATAAAACCTTTTCTTCTATACACTCTCCTTTGATTTGGTGTGTCTATAAGATAAAACCTTTTCTTCTATACGGTCTCCTTTGATTTGTGTGTCTATAAGATAAAACCTTTTCTTCTATACGCTCTCCTTTGACTTGGTGTGTCTATAAGATAAAACCTTTTCTTCTATACGCTCTCCTTTGATTTGGTGTGTCTATAAGATAAAATCTTTTTCTTCTATCATAAACATAAATAAGAAACCAAGAAACTACATTTTCTTCATAAATCCATTACATGATGGCAAAGAATGTAAAGCATGTCTTATGCTAAACATAGCAATACCTGGAAGTAACCTTACAGAAGTGATCATGTACTTTGTATATGAAAAAAAGTGAACCAGTTTCAAATCTTCTGGACTATTTGATGTCACATAATGCATAAGACTTTCAGTTGGCTGCCTGGTCGAGCGGTTTGCACGCTGGACTGTTGCTTCGATTTATCGATGGTCGGGTTCAAACCCTGCCCGCTCCCATCCCCCGTCGTCCTGAGGGAGGTTTGGACTAGGAAGTAACTATTTTCAACTCTGAAGGAACATCCGAAACATGTAAAACATTTTAAACATTTTTGTTTTACATGTACATCTGTTTTTTTGAGGATTTTTTTACTACAATTCTTTAATAATAATCTTCTTACTTATCCACAAATTAGATTTGAATTCAACATTATGGTCTCTGACAGCCATCTCTTGGGCCTCCTCAAGCACCTGTTCAAAGGAAAATAATGAGATGGCTGCAGTGAGAAAATATTTGTTTAAACTAATTACCTTACAGATCTGTAGATAGTAGTCAAATATTAAAGATAATTTGAAAAAAAAACATTTTACAGTGTATTTAAAGTCTAATTCATGAAAAACATGACTTGATTCAAGAAAAGTATTTAAAACCAAAATCACATAGCACCGAAAGCAAAGTTATTTTTTAGTTTCTTAATTTAGAGAAAAAAAAATGGAACTAAGCTTTCAAATTTACTGCAAACATTGTTTTAAATACTTAAGTCTCATAAGTAGAATAGTGTAGTCAAGATATTTTAGGCTAGTTTGGTAATTAAGCATCCATGTTGGAGAACTCAAGTAGAAACTGACCTCTTTAACATGAGCAGCTCCTTTACGTTTGTGAAATGCCAATTGTTTGATAGCCTCATCAATGGAGAAACCTCGAATCTAGATTGAAACAAATTAATTCTTATTCTTGTGTTACTGCTATTTAAAATGTAGGAAGAAACAGAAAATATCAGTGAAAATTCCTTATAATGTAACATAATAAGAGCACTTACCATTTGGGCAATGTACCACATTTTTTTGGTACTATATTTGATGTTCATTCTGAAGTGACATATTTCCTAGGGATCAAACACAAATTATCTTAGTCACATAGAAACACAGAATTAAGAAAAAAAAAAATCTAAATTTTTTTTTTTTGCTTATTTTATGTATAACACTACATTTCTTTTAGTCTTTATATAATAATAAAACTAGCTAATATGTATGCTTTAATAGGTTGAAATCATTGTTAGGACTTGTAATATTTAATTTTGTCTGGGATCCTTTTTTTTTCGCATCCTCCAATGCTCTGGCACACATAGTATTTCTTGTGATTCTATCTTCACCCATCCTTTAAACAAAATTCAGCTCCGCAAATCTATATCTAGATGTATATCTAGCCCTAAAATAAGCATGCAGATATACATAAAACTATTTTTACATAGTCTTACTAATTGTCACGATCTCTCTCTAGTGCAGGGGTCTCAAACTCATATCAGCATGTGGGTCGCAATGGAAAGTAACAACCAGTCAGCGGGCCGCACCACAAAAAGAGAATGCTTTTTCATTATATTTTACAAACACTACTGTCACTGAAGTTAAATGCTAAAATAAAGTTTTTATGATTATTAATTACATTAGGCTAATATTTACTAAAATAAGTTTACCGTGATCTCTGTCACTAATAAAAAAGCAAACACTGTAAACAAACAAACTATAATTACTAGGCCAACTGCAGATGGCTCATCCGTCATGTTTCTGTCCACTCAGCTGAGAGCGTTTGCCAGAGACCAGACCATCGACGTTAGGCCTAAGTTGCGTGTAGTGACAGCCACAAGGTTGCTCTCAGATGTTCATCGGTCAGTATTGACCGTAATGCTGTTTTGTTGACCTTTATTCTAAAGAAAAACTGTTCGCAAACGTACGCACTCCCAAACATCGCTTGAATTCTAAAAGCAGTGCAGAATAAGTTTGTAAACTTCTCTCTGGGAAGAAACTGGTAGAAACCTGGAACGCCAACATCAGCGTATTTTTGCTTCAGAACAGTGTCACATTGCAGGTCCATTAGTTCCATCTGGACTTCCTCTGGAACGTTTTTCATGTCAACTGCCTGCAAACGGAGTGGCAACAAGGAAAAACTGTGGTTCAAAAGAAGTGAATTGCTGAAAACGGTGTTCAAAATCTGTTAGTAGTCTGGAGAGGATGTCTACTAGTCTTTCAGGCGCTGTGGTTCAACCATCATGCACTGTAGAAAAGAGAAATGATCCAGGTTTCCATCAGCCAGCTGAGAGGCCCACAGCTTGCATCTGAATGATTTGATGCGTTCAAACATCACGGTAATCAGCTGCTTTGTGCCCTATAGTTGTGAATTGAGTGCATTGAGATGTTGCGTAAGAAAAGCAAGATCCGACAAAAACATTGAGTCACTCAGCTAAAGTTTGTCTCTGTCTTTCATTGCCATTAACAATGCTATTTCACGTCTCAGTTCAAAAAATCACTTTTCCACGACTCAACTATCTGATGTCCAAATGATACAGCAACTCTCTGTATTCCGTTTCCAAATCAACTAGAAATGACACAAACTGTCTGTGGTTGAGACCCCTTGCATGTATGAAGTTCATCGTCTTCACAACATCCATTACGTTCTTAATTTGTAGACTTTTGCCACAGAGTGCTTTTTGGTGCAGAATGCAGTGTATGGCTGCAAATTGTCCCGCCAAGCTGAGCTAATTCCGTTTCTCTACCATTAATCCAACAACACCAACCTTCTCTGAACACATTGCTGGTGTAGCCACTGAAACAAGTTTTTCCCACGGTAGCCCACACCTGTCAATACAAGCTTCCAGTTTTTTAAACACGTGGCGCACGTTGTTCAGTTGTAGATCATTTTACGGCTTATATGTGGTCATTGTAAATTTTATCTAATTTTTTTGAATTCGCGTACATGGTCGCGGGCCCTAGGGCCGGTCGCGTGTTTGAGACCCCTGCTCTAGTGCTATGTGTCACAATGTTGTAGGAGAGAAGTATCATGCTGCCGGGGATTGTATTATTAGAATAAAATGATGAAGAAGATCTAGAATACTTTCTATACTGAAATACAGGAACCTTTTAATTTGAATTCAACGTAAGTACAGCTATGTACAAATGGCATATATGAAATATAATAGTTAAACAAAAAATACACTTTCTGTTCACAATTTAGATCTACCTAACACGTCCATACTCTATGACATCGACCTCTAGACTGCCCGGGAGAATGCTTTCGCGCCACCATCTGCATAAGCTAATTCAATCCCAACCAATCAGATTTGAATGGAGACGTGTGCAAAGCACGTGGCTGGAATTCCAAGGGGAAGTCCCTGGGGAATACCAGAGTATGAGGTTCTGTCAAAAAACCCAGATTCTAGGTTTGGATAAGTGGCCTTGCTAAATTATTAAATACTTAGATAAACTTAGAAATGCATACGTGACACTAATTAATGCACCAATTAAGTATTTTCTTTAAAAAGAAAGGAAATGTCATTTTGCACTATAAAATGTGTATTTTGTTACTGTTGACACATTAATGAATGAAACATTGATATGAGAAAACTGGTCATTTCAAACAAAAAAAGTGCTTCTAAAGTAGTTCCAAGTACATAGTTTAAAAAAAAGAGATCAGTCAGTCAGCAAGGACTTTGGCATAATTAGGTTTTCAAGCCTAAAAACAAATTCTGAAAAAAAAAAACAGATAAAATGTAGATGTACAAGTAGACCTTGAAATTGTTCTCTGACACCTAAATCAAGAACTTACTGCAGGTCTCTCTAGTTCACCAATTGGAGTTGGTTTATAGACAACAGTGTTGTATTTGGTCCAGTTGGGAGGAACCAATCTTGCCCTGCCAATTTTCTTAAGGGGTTCATCCTCAAATTCTGTGTTTCTGTAGCTGGCTTGTAGAGAACTTGTGTGAAACATAGACCAACAACAGGCAGGTGTTCTGTGTGCTGAAGTGATCTGTAATACTGAACCACATGATGAATATCTGCAGAAATAATCATTTATTTAAACCCAAATAAAATACAGTTCCTTCAATGCAAACCTAAATCTTAAACATACTGGAGCACTTTAAGAAAAAAAAAACTGTATAATACTGACACTAAATAGGAACTCACACAAGCCAAAAATAAAAAAGACCTAGCAACTTTAAGAAAAAAGAGCTGCATTTTTCATGGAGCCAGTTGCAATGCATATATATGTTAACACAAGAAAGAACAAGAGAGATGAGTTTTTGGCAGCCCATATCTCCAGCAGCAGTTATGAGAGATGACAATCCAAATAAAGTCTTTTAGTTATTTTACCACTGGCTATGTACTGTGTAAAAGTGGTACAGAGATGGATAGTTAATGCTGTTAACAGTCTTGTGTTTTTTTATGTCAAAAACTTTAAGAAATTTCTTAAGACGACAAAAAATTTGATATTTTTAAGAGCGAAAAAAAAATTATATATACATAAAAGGAACATAGTTGATTTTTTACTGATAGAATTCAATGTGTTAAGATTTTCTAAGCCTTGTCTGAATCTGTACTACAACAACAGTGAAGTTTGTTTTTAAAATATTTTTCTTTGCTCAACTCACGCTTGAAATTGTGGACAAAAAACTTGCTGTAGACACTTGAAGGAAAATTTGGTAAGTGTAAGACCTGAAAGAAAGAAACAGTTATTTTCATTAGTCCTGCACAATATATTCTTGAAAAGCTATACACATATAACTTTATAGAGAGGCAAGACCTTCTAATGAGTTTCCTTTTGTTAAAAAAATTAAGGTAAACAAACAAACTGATTTTTATTCAAACTAATAATCAAAATGGTCTCTTTATGGTCAGTCCATGGTCACAGAATTTAATTTGAGAGTTTCTAGTGTGATTTAATGCAAGAGTAAGACTAACTCACAGAGAAAGCCTGCACATTTAGATATATATAAATAGCTTCATTATTTGTTATCAATGTTCCAATGGACATATTTAGAATCATGTTTCAAGCATGTCCATTTCCTAGGGGTGTACCGGATAGTACTTTTTGATATCCAGCCGGAGCCGGATATGACCGGATAATAAAATTTGATATTCGGCCGGAGTCGGAGCCGAATACCTAAGTATCTTGTAAATAATTTGTATTGCCAAACATTTAACGAAACTATTATATAACATACCTATATTTGTTGGTATTATTTTTTTCCTTTTATATACCTTATTGTTTTAAACTCTGTTACTGATTGATTTTTTAAAGATTAATAGTATTTATAAACAGAAATTAATCTGTGTAGCATCATCATGAATAGCATGAGCGTGTCTGTGTGTATGTACGAATCCACCAACCATATAGGCTGTGTGTTGGAGGGTCACTGTAAAATATGTTAGTATATATTTTATTAGTTACTAATGTAAATCTCTCATCTGGCTTGTATGGTGGTTGAATGTATGTGTTCAAGAATTTTGACCAACAATCGGTCATCAGACTTGTATTTTTAAGTCCAAAGACTGTTTCTGGTTCTGGCTTCAAGAACTCAATACTGATAGCTGTTAGTTAATAGTTGGAATCTGAAGCGTAGTAGGTCATATATTTATTAATCCGTTTGCGGCAAAAGATATTTTATTAACAGAGGAACATCCATTAAAAGTAAAGTTCCCCTTTCAGACCTTGTGGTCTATAGGGCAGATGATGTAAAGATCATCTGATTCTGTGGCCCACGGTTAACGAGGGTGTCATGTGGCCAGCACAACGACCAACCGCCTTTACTTTTCCCCAACTAATGTCAGGTACCCATTAGAGCTGGGTGGACTCAAGGGCGCCCGAAAATCCCGAAATAAAAATCCCAGCCTTCACCAGGATTCGAACTCGGGACCTCCAGTACGGAAGCCAAACGCTTTACCTCTCAGCCACCGCGCCCTCAGGAACATCCATTACACCTACATTATTTATGTTTAGATCTACTGATAAATAGATCAAAGAGCATTAGGAAACCAAATACAGACGAAAACTCATCCATACCCTACCTACCAACCAAGAAACATAAATGGATTTTGTGTTTGATTGATTGTAACAACCTGGTCAGATAGACGTAGTGAACCTACACATGTTGTCCTAGTGTAGTGTGTATAGATGATTTTGTTGACCTTCACGCGTTTTTTTTTCCTTTGGGCATACGCAATAGTGTTTAGTGTGCAGGCAAAAAAAAAAGATAACACAGTCAAGCAAATAGATAGGCTTAATTATCCGTACACTAGTTACAGAGGTCAAGTGTTTCTTAACATTCCAGCATATTATGGTGCTTTAGATCAATTTATTTTTTGCGATCAATTTATTTTCTGTGATGTTAAATTTTACTGTTAGGTTTTCCTTTGGCCCTTTATATTAAGTCAATAGGATTAAGCAATGAAATTAGCTTTCTTTCTAAAGGTTTTAAGACTAGGAAAAAACTACATACACCTATACATTTCTCTCCAAGTAAACAAACTTAGTGTCATCATCTGTTGACCTATAGACAATGTCAATATGTCTTTTAAACAATTTGCGTTAATCCATTCTGGCTTAAGAAAGGTCAATGTCTATCAATACATTGTCATGGGTTAAACAAATAAGAAGTTAAGGGTGTTGAGTCTCTTGAGCCCTCCCTTAAAGACACCACTTGTCAGTGTCTGTTTGGCTTGTAGTCCAGCCTCCTAATTGAGACTAAACTCAAAGTAAACAAACTTATTACCCGGCCAATAGTATAAAAGGTGTGGCTTGTGGTCCTTTGACCCTTTGATTGACAACCTATCTCATAATAAACAAACCCAAACCAGATTAACCTTATAGAGAGATGGCTTGTAGTCCCGCCCCCAAATAAAAATTCTTCTCCAAGTAAACAAACTTAGTTCCCTCTTAAGATAGACCTCTAGACAGTGTCAACACGTTGACATCGGGCTTAATGTGGTCAGCTGCCTATCTGTGATCTCAATGTTATGGACTAAACAAACAAAAGGAGGTGGGGGTTGCTCATCTCTACCTCTGCAGATATACCCGCACATCTAGACAGATTATCAGCGTGACGTAGTTAATGAATATTACATGTTTACTAGAACACTCAAAGGTCAAAACAAGCTTTTAAAATGTGCCAGACATCGCTGCTATGTATGTATGTGATGCGATCTTACAATTTACAGTTCTATTTCTATTTAGATTAACACGCCTTGTCTTTGTACTAAATAAGATTTGGTGCATAGTCATTGTTTATTGTTTTAAAAAACAAATTCTTTTATTTGAAACAAAAAAAAGTAAATGTATTTCAGAACTGACATTATTTAATCATGTCCACTTTGTGAATATTTGTATATTTTTATCAACATGGAGATTTAGTTTAAACTTATTGTTGGATATCGTTTATCAGCGTCGACACCCTTATATTGTTTGTCTTTCACCTGTGTTGTTTCAATATTTAAGTGTTACCTCCGTATGGCGTATTTGGAAAAGACTTAGCGCGCGGAGGTGTCTAACAAGATTAAAAGAAATACAGGTACTACGCTGTAGTTTTTACTATCCGGTTTAATATCCGGTAGTGATATTCGACCGGAGCCGAATAGTGCCGGCTAATGAAAAAGTGCCGAATATTCGGCCGGAGCGAATATCTGGTACACCCCTACCATTTCCCAACAATGTTATCTGATCTAGACTCCAGTATTATTAAGAATGTGAGCATAGGTAGGCATTAAAATATATTGAATCAAAAGAAAGTACAGGCCACTTTACCACAGCCATTATTGTCACATGTTTTTGCAGAGATGCACTTTTTGACACTTACAGTACAGCTAAAGACAAACAATAGACTTGATCTAAATCTTCTAGACTAGACCTTTATATGTTTATCGAGATATAAATATGGACTACATCTAGAATAGATCTCTACCAATGGCATCACCAGGGGGTGTCGCACCTGGTGACACACATCAGAGGGTGACACCCAAAGAGAATTTAATAAACATACCGGTATTTGATATTTTCCCCTCCCTCCCATAGATGCTTATAATTCTTTTCATGACTCTCTTCCCCTTCCCCCCACTGCCTGTTTGATAGGTTGTCCAAGTGACACTACATGCTTAGTGTATACCTCTCCTCATCGCCAGCTCACCTGGGGTGATCCCCTGCAGTGGCAGTGTCTCTGGCTTCAAATTAGCAGCCCTCACTTTTTCTTTCATTCATAACTTATATATATATTCTAGATATCTTGATCTAGGTCATGTTTATTCATTGAAAAAATCAAAGATTTATTAATCCCAATATTTCTTGTTACGATTTTACCTTGTGCACTATAGGAGAATGTGTTAAATTCATTATTATTGATGAAACACCCCTTTTTTTAAATTTTATTTAACAGCTAACAGTATAAATGTGGTTGGAATGTCTTTCTAAAGATGTTTGGGAGCTTATTTTAATATATCCATCAGCCTACGATCAAATAGGCTCATAATATAGTATGAATTGCCGGAGGAGGTTAAAACAATAGATTTTCCATGTACATGGTTTCCGAGAATCTCAAAAACTGCCCACTGCTTTGGAAAAGAGAAAAAAAAAGGATGAGCTTATCTAAAATTGGACATGCGCAGTCCCGAAACGTCGTTTTTAGCTCCAAACATAAAAACAAATGAATTATAAACAAAAAAAGCGACCTGTTTACTGAACAGTGAATGAGAATCGGATGAGGTGTTCCATATACAAGACTCTACTATATTCCCCAACTATAGATCTAGTTATAATATTATATTTTGTTTGGTGTAATCACTCAAATCACTATAATTTATAATAATAATACTTTACAAGGATAATGAATAATATTAAATTAAATAATGCACAAATTGTAAGACAAATTTCCATTCATTACTTTAGACAAAGTTTAGACTTAGTCAAGTTTAGTTATTAGATTTAGAAAAAATTAGAAGACTAGCTTTATGATTTATATATATAATAATACTCTATTAAGGCACTTCAACAAAAAAATGTGTTTTGATCTTATTGTTTTGTAATTGATATCATTAAATAGAGCTTGGTTTCCCATTTACAAATATATCAAAATTATGTTTCTAGGATAACTAGGAGTGAAGTTATGATTTTTTTTGTATTTTTTTTTTTTTCCTTCTTTGGCTTTGTATTCAATAAAAAATTTTGGCACCCGAATTTTGACTTTTTGTTATTAAAGCATGCATATCTTTCTTATTATTCAACATTTTTTATTCAAATTTTCAGAAGACTTCAAACATGTTCTGTAAAGTGTGATATGACTTCAATCTTTTATCTAAACCGATTTTTTGTACTTTTACAGCCAGTCGAAGCTGAAAAGAGAGACGACAAAGTTTTGTCGAAATTTGACTTAATTCAAGCACAACTTTTTTATTTGTCAATATTTCCATTTCAAATTTTCAGGAGACTTTAAATGCTCTTTATATCATTTTATAACCCCCAAATCTTTCATCTAAATGTATTTTTCATACTCTTACAGCAAAAAGTCAAAATTCGGGTGCCAAAATTTTTTTTTATTGAATACAAAGCCAAAGAAGGAAAAAAAAATAAATACAAAAAAAATCATAACTTCGCTCCTAGTTATCATAGAAACATAATTTTGATATATTTGTAAATGGATAACCAAGCTCTATTTAATGATATCAATTACAAAACAATAAGATCAAAACACATTTTTTTTTGTTGAAACAAATGGCTACTTTCGATTTGGTGGTCATTTTGGCATTCGTACACCAAGAGCGCCGTCCAGAATAGCTTAATAATCTCAAGTGATTCTTATGTAGATATGGTTACTACAAATTGCAAGCCAGTATAGTTAGTTGCACGGCAAAAATAAAAAAGTTATCACAGCCGGAACACATGTCTATTTTGGAAACTTCTTTAAAAAATGGCCGAATTAACAAATCCCATCAAATTTGGTATCAAAAGAATCGCCTTTTTTCCCCCTACAAAAAGATACTTTAATATAAAAGATCGGTGCAAAAATAATGACGTTTTACGCATTTTTCCGGCGGTAACCGGGGATGCGATCGAAACCATGAGGACCAGTTTTTTTCAAAAATCCTGGCACACAAAAATGGCCGTGTTGAAGTATCTACAGTATAATCTAGATTAGATCTATTTATTTTAAATTCTATTATTTTATTATTAATTAGAGTCTAATAAATAAATAATTAGACTAATTTAATTATATATAATATTAATATATATTATTATATATAGTAGATCTATATTATATACTAGAGGAGAGTACCGATGTCGGCCACCCAGGTTTCGTCTTGCATATCGGGCACCTCACTTTATTATTATTAAAACTTCGTTATTAGAATGTTTACTGCCCAACTTCCTCTTAAATATTGCGCATGGACTATTTTGTCACACTTCTGACACGTACAGCTCCCTTTTTCATTGAGAGAAAGTAATTTTATTTGGGTTCAAAGTAGACTACTGTAAAACTGACCTTTTTTTCTCCCAATGGGAAGAACGAGATAGGGTCTGGAGCTAAGACGATTTTTAAGCCCCTAGATCCATCAGCCACTTAAAACCCAGATATAATGCTTCTAAATAGACATAGAAACAAATAATTTTCAAAACCCAGACTCTCTTTTCCCAATTAAACATGTAAATAGGGGTGGCCCACAAGTTTTACCATGAAAACATATGAAGCAAGTCATCAAAGGGAAATAACTTGACGCTGCAAAGGAGGGGAAATTATTATTTTTTTGTTGTTTTTTTTTTAACAATTAATGAAATAACTTTGTATTTTGTCAAAATAATATAGTACAAAATGTATATTTAAGTTATGTATGTATTCTTGTATGTGTTTGTTACGTGTTTCACTAAAAAAAAAATTATAACATATTTATAAAAAAATCTTAAGATCGCATATATGCAAAACGTAGAACAATTTATTTTAAACCATTTAAAATGCAACTAATATGTACAAATGTTATGGCACTTCTGTGCACATCACTATGTATTTCTAAACCAGCACCAATAGGCTGCTGAAAAATAAGACGCAATAGCAAAATCATTGTAGACATCGAGCCTACATTATTGATTGACCAGGTGCGCTTAAGGCCTTTGTGTGAAACATCAACGTGCACTGGGCTTGTGATAAGTAGATAAATACACACTATGCTATGTGTGGTCTAAGAGATTGTTAAAATCAAAAGAGAGTATGAAGCCTCCCCCCACTCCCCTTTATTCCATGTCTCCCAAGCATACCATAAGAGTGGAGACGCTCTAAGGAAAAAAAAAAACAGGTGAGAGCAGGAGACTAGCGATTATCGATCGACTGGTACCAAAAAGGCTAAGGTGAGACAGGCACACACTGCGCTAGTGAGAGCTGTGCTACGGGGAAAAAAAAGTGCCCCGTAGAGACAATAAAGGTACAGTAGAGAGAGTATACTCCTCCTCTTCTCCCCCATAACAGAGGCGATTTTTTCCCTAGCTAGGCCCAAAGTAATGGCAAAGGTGTGACGTCAGTTACAAGCCGAGAATGAAAGCGTGGAGCGTGGGAAAAGTGACAATATGGCTTGTGTCGTTGCGCTAATGTACAAAAAAATAAAATTAAGGATGAAATGTCTTAATAATAACATGTTTTACATATATTTCCTTTGATGTGGCCGATAAATCTCCAAACCGGCCCACAACTTTTACAGAGACAAAAAACTGGCCGATAACTTTTCAGATCAGAAAAACGACCCTACCCCCTTTTCACATTAGATCTAATTTTAACTATGCGTAGTGATACATTGCAAAGAAGCTATTTTTATAGACAAAAGAATGACGAATTCATTGAGACCCTCAGTTTTTTTATAGGTTAGACCATTACAGAGTTATGAATTTTGAAACTTGAAAATGGCCGGAGATCGGCTTAGCGTGGCCAACATCGGTACGCTCCTCTATTACTATAGATAGATCTACTAATTATTATTATTAAATACTCGTAGAGTTAAACTATAAACTAAAATTAAATGAGTAGATCTAGAATTCTAGATGTAGCACACAGATGTAAAATTGATATAAATCTTATTGTTATGAATAATGTTTGCTATTGGTATGTTAGTGTTAGAGTATAGAGTCTCTAATACGTCTATCTACATACTTTTTGTGAAGGTCGCCATTTTTTCTATAAACTAAAAAAGCTGAAAGACTTTTTATATCATCTTGAATAGAGAATAGAAACTTTCGCTCTATAACTTTATTATTATTTTTACTTTTATTTTTGTAGCAAGCAACACGATTTAAAGTAAAAGAATCATTATCAATAGAGTTTGGCTCTTTGTTTTAATAAGCAAAGATGAGACGCTTTTTAAAATTATGGTTGACATAACTCTCTTTTTCTCTCTTTATATATATATTATTAAAATTATATGCGAAATACGATAATTTAACCTGTTGTTACTAGCGTGTAAATACAAATAATAATAATAGTAATAAAGTCGCCTTTACTTTCTCTTGATTCAATATCAGAAACTGTCTACAATAGGTCGCCATAACCAAGTTACAAAGTTAATACAGTAACACTTGGCTTTGACACATGATTTGGTCTGTAAGGGTAGGCCTACTCCTCCTTATTTCAAATACTCACAGATTGTTCTCAAGTCTACTACTGATTTTCTGATGTAGGCCTACTGGGATAGTCCTATTTTGACCGACAAAACAGTCAATTTTAATCGCCCGGATCTGCTGTTCATAAAAAAAAGAAAAACCTCTACCATTATTGACATCGCTGTCTCATAAACTAAGAAATCTGAAATGGAAAAACAAATAAAATATAGGCTACCAACCTAGACATGGAGATTTAGCGTTTATGGAAGTTATCCAAAATTACAATATACCCCATTGTTATATCAATATAGGGGATAATGACAGCTGACCTCAAGGCCCTTAACATTCTTAGGAAGATTCTCGTTGCCTGACAGAGGGTGGTCGACTGCTACAGACCTGCCACATCCCCAGAAAAGTCCTCAGTGGAAACTGATAAAGGGACTAGTAAGAATTTTGTTTCTCTTTCATGACACTCGACCCTGGCAGTGCCAGAGAAGGAAAACTCTTTCATTCATAATAATAATAATAAAAGCCATTTTCACGATCAAAACGCAGAAGTTCAATTTCCAAATTGATTTTTTTTGTTTGCGATTTCACACAGCCGATAGATATATTACTAAGATATAATTTCTTCTATATTTAACATTTATTTATTTAAACTCCTAGGTGAGAAACTTATAGGTAACACTATAGCGTTACTTGTTTTTTCAGGGTATTTTTGTCCGTCAAAACTGGAACAGATTACACGTGTGGACAGAATGTCCGTCAAAAGTGGAACA